>JANHZU010007422.1:35474-45594 GCA_032468055.1 Acrochordus granulatus | reverse complement strand
GCCCAAAACTGATTAGCTATAAAGCAGATTAAAATAAAACAAGGAGGGCTCATCCAAGGCTTTCAAAAGTCCCTTGTTCAAGACGGTCCTGCAGATTTGTATGACTTATTGAAGAGTTAAACTTCCAGAGTTCAAAGTCAGCACACGTTGGAATAAGCCACAGTTTCTTCAACCATAGTTTATTGAATAAGATGGAACGGGCTAGGTAGGCTCAGCATGAAGATACCTAGATTAGGTTTCACAAACCATTGCAGGTAGTCCTTGATTTACCACTACTTATTTATCAATTGCTCAAAGTTACAAAAGTACTGAAAAAAGTGACTCATGAGCAGTCCTCATACTTAGGACCATTGCAGCATCCCCATGGTCACATGATCAAAACTCGGGCATTTGGCTACCTGCCTGTGTTTATGATGGTTGCAGTGTCCCAGGATCATGTGATCGCAATTTGTGGCTTTCCCAGCCTCTGACATGCAAAGTCAAAAGGAAAACCAGATTTGCTTAACAACAGTGTGATTCACTTAACAATTGCAGTGATTCACTTAACAAGTGTGGAAAAAGGGTTCATAAAATTGGGCACAACTCCTTAACAATTGCCTTGCTTAGTCATGGAAATTCTAATTCCATTTCTAATGGAAATGATCCTAAATGTAGTCACAAGTCAAGGACAGCCTGTACATAGTAAACCAAATACAATGCATATTATTATTGAAATTAGATTTATATCTCATTTTTATTTTTACAACTCAGGACAGGACATACAATGCTCCTGCCTTCTATTTTCCCACAACTACCAACTTGATACTGGGCTGAGCTGTGAGAGATAGTTGGTCCAAAATCACCTAGCTGGCTTCCATTCCTAAAAGGTGGGACGAGAACTCAGAGTTTCCTCGCGACAGACCCAAGGTCACCCAGGTAGCTTCCATGCCTAAGGCAGGACTAGAACTCACAATTTGCTGATTTCTATTCTGGAACCTTAAATTAGCATCCCCAATGGTTCTGATATGATTGATCACAACTGGAGTTTTACTCTGGGTCTCCAGCATCGTTTACTGTTTGCTTCCTCAGCTTCTCTCTCTTGCAACAAGGGAGTCTTTATGCAGATGCAGACATCACAGCTGCACTCCTTTGCCCATAACACTGAAATGCATTTTCCCTCAACTGCAGGCCCATTTGTCTCTCTCCCGATGCCTGCACTGCCTGGATTTTCCTTCTATCATCCAAAGAAGAGTAACCACCTAATTAGGCAGCCCAACACTTCTGCTGAGCAGGGAGATATCCTTATCAGTTCCCATTACTGAGATCATTTGCAAAGCAATCCTTTTTATCATTCTTTAGGCTGACTTCATTAAACAATGAAGACCAAAAATGTGGGTTGGGGAAACTCAATTCAGGCCCTGGAGGTGTTTATCAGTTAGATACGATCTTAGACTTGTGCATTTGTTCTGAACTTAAATCTTGGATCGTGCTTTATTAACTTTAGCATCTCTCTCATTGTCTCTCTCTCTCTCTCTTTCTTTCTCTCTCTCTCCCCCTGTCTTTCTGTCTCGTTCTCTTTCTCTCTCTCTGTCTTTTTTCACAACTACTACAAGGGATCCCTCAAATATCTATCAAGCCTTTAACAAGAATATTCTCTGCCAAGTCAGCATCTTAGATTTGCTAATGAGTCTCCCATCTCTCAGCTAAGGGAAGTGTGTTTGCTGCTCTTTCATAAATATAACACTGCTGTACACAAAACCCATGGAGGAGTTGTGGTTGGGTGCACAAGAGACACGAAACATTGGGAGGGAAAAAGAAAGATAATTATAATCAGGGTTTCCCTTTTCCTGTGGTATTTGATTCTCAGTTTCACCTTCAGGATCTGATCCCCTCGTACTGTCTTTTTCTTCTCTTCACTGTTTCCAGGTTCCTCTACACAGGAGTAACAAAAGTGAGCGCAAATGTCACTTTTAGCTTCCCTATATCGCTCCAACCTTGTAATAACCTAATTATTGCGAGGAGGTGGATCTCCAGAAGAGAGGGGATACATTTCAGAGGAGTAAGAGGCAACTCAGCCTAGATGTCATGTGTGAGAGACAAAGGATGAAGACAGCTCCTCCCCAGTAGTTCACAAAGTGTATAGTAGATGCGGATAGCAGAGTTCTCAGTCTGGTCAGATTTTGTCTATAGTTAAAGGAACTCAGCTTGGAAAATTGCCAAGTGTCATTCTTGGTTTCGGGCCTGACAGTTATTAATTGTGCCTGTTGTCTTCCTGTTTGGCCATCTTTTGTTTTTTATGATTTTGATTGTTGTTTTGACTTTTTATGCTTTAATCTGCATGCCATCCAAAATCATCCCGAGTGGACAAATTTGGTTAATAATAAATAAATAATATAAAATCCCTACACTCAAGGACCATGCAACCCTCTTGCAATGGGCTCTTTACGTAAGATGAACAGTTATTCACTCCACTCATGAAATAAAGTTGCACAAGAACCCATATTCCGCGTTTCTAACCTGATTTATTATACGGTACCCACAATAGCTCTTTAGCAAACCATAATCTATTCTTAACACGAGTCTCTGTAAACAGTTTTTATATTGATTTCTTTGTTGAATTACTTGAAGCTAAGAATAGAAGAATGTAATTAAAATGGAAAGATTTCTTTGCCTCTCTTTTGAAATTAGAAAACAATAGTTTATTTTTCATAATTTTGGCAGTTTCCTTTGCATTATATTTCTTGTTTTATCATCCATGGTAAAATCAGTTGCTCATCCAATCCTAGGGGAGCATCTTCATCTTAAAAGGTTAAATGTGGTCAGGAATTTGGTAATGGAAATTATAAAATCTATCCATTAGGGCATGGATTTTGCATGATTAAAAATTTCAACTTGGGTGGTACCATATCATCCAACCATTAATGGAAGTCTACAGCTCCCTAGTAAACTACTGTTTGAGATTACTTCCTGTGCCACTTCCTACTTTGGCACTGCCATCATAAGAGAGGCTGTTTCTGGAAGAAACCCGATCCTTAGCGTAGGAGTGAGTAGCTACAAATTATTTTTGCTATTCATCTTAGTGCTGGAAGAATGAAGTAGGAGATAATTCATATGGAACTTGACATTGACAAGCAAGAGCTGAAAACTGCTTAGCATATTCAGTTTCTGCATGGATTTCAATTTCAATCTATATTTTTGTTAGAAAGAAAACCCATTAAACCTTGGAGGCCACACTAGCTAATATTGCTGGCCCTAAATTATAACTCTCTGTTCTTAGGCAAGAGGTAAAAATTGTGTAGACTTTCCCTTCCGTCCTTATTTATAGTAGCATTTAAACATGCCATTTTTTCACAAGTATAAACTCTAGGTCTGACATTATCATTCAGAGTCATCTATCATGGAGATTTCATTTAGAAATCATTAAGAAGAGTGAAGTCTTAAAGTATTTAATTTCTCCAAATCACATTGAGTAGTTTATCATTGCAAAGGAGATCCTTTTTTTGGCTGGAAAGTTGAAAGGCTAGCTGGTAGTGATTCCATTTGTAGCATCTAATATCCAGAAATTTAGATAAAGCTGCTTGGGTGGGGACCTGAAATCTCACTATTGTTCCATTTTAGTCTGGGGCATAATATTAGAATATAAAAATGTATCAAAAATGGACTTCTGTGAGTAAATTCGAAGGTTGCATTTCAAATTAAAAACAGGAACTGCAGATATTTTGCACTATGGGTTAACCAAGCAACTCAGGATCAAAAATCATCAACTAATAGTAGTTCATTCAAATAATGAACACATGCTTTGCCTTGACTTATAAAGAATAACAATTAGCTTTTGATTGTTGTAAAGAATAATAATTAGCTGTAAAATGGAGGAAGAGGCTTCCACTAATCTCCTTCCATTTCTGCTTTAAAGGTAGAGCAATTCACAACATTACAACCTTTTTTGTAGTGCTACATATAGAGTGGAGACTTCCATAATTCCCAGGAAATATGATTTATCTCATAGGCATCTATTAGAAGTTGTAATGACATCATAGCAATAGGTGTCATGATGACAACATTACACAAATGATTTGATGATGTGATTTGCATCAATTGAATTGTGAAGTCTGATGCATGATCTGTGTGATGATGTGTCTGTTGTCATTTGCCCCCCCCCCCCATTTTGTTGTCTATGTTTTCAGGCAACATTCAAATACAGCCTCGGTGGGTCAAATTGGCCATTGAAAGAAGCAGAGCAATTATTTATTGAAATATCTGCTCTGAAATATAATGGGAGATGGGAGCTTATCAAAAAATAAACTCTGGTCTTGATCTTTGAAAGGATTTCTCTTCCATTTTCATTCATTTTCAACAGCCATAATAAATTAGGAGAATAGAGCTTGTAGGCTACTCAAGTTGTCCTTTTATATGTAGACCAAACCCATGGAGAAGGATGATGTCCAGTGACACTGCTTTCAGCTTTCCATGTTTGCAAAATGACACTCCATGCATCAAGTATATATGCATAAGCTTTTTGTAGAATCAAGAAGACATGCCAAAATTATTACAAGAATAGATACATCTTGATCATTCTAAACCGCTTACACAAATACTCAGTCACCTATATTGATATTAAGCATTATAATAATTGAACTCCATTCTTCCTTCCTTGCAATGAATTGGACTTGAAATAATTAGATTTGGATGATTTCTCTTAAAAAAAGAGAACATGAATTTCCTTTGAGTTTGCATTTTTCATCCCTGAGATGTTTAGCCATGATAAGCATTTAATGCACTAACTGAAGTATTTTGATTTTGTTGATAATGAAGCTGACTGAATTTTACTGAATCAGATACTGAAATTGTATGCCACATTACAAGAACTTGCATGAAACTTGTTTATTTTGACAAAACGCTGTTTGGGACATCCAAGGGTAAAAAATATCACCGGGGCCATAATTGAATTAGATAAAAATGTATCTGACTACTCTATTCATTCCTTTGTTTGACTGTGGAATTTGAAGTTCTCTAGCCACAATCCCAAATACATAAGCTGTATTGGCGCTGATGATGTTACCTAGTTTGGTTATGAAATGTCTGCAGAAAAAAAAACAACCAAGCTCAGAGACCCCCTGGGGCTCCACATAAGCTGTATATTAAATCATCTACGCTTTTTTCTGTTGCTCCACTTTCATGCAGTGAGAAAAAGGAGAACTCCCTAGTATTTTGCAGGTAAATTTGCAATGATCTTCAGGACATGGTGAGCGTTATTGTTTCCTACCTACGGATCCCTGTAGATATCTGAAAACCCACACTGGGTACGTTACAATACATCTCACCAATGGGTCAGTGGGTTCACTCATGGAACATAAGACTTAAACTCAAGCTTGTCTTCTTAACTTTATTTTCTCTGTAAAAATCAGATGGTTGGTTGCCTTCACTTAATGGCTGTCCTTGCAGGCAGTCCCAGCACTTCTACTCTGCCAAAGAATGCATTTCAAAAGTTGTGCTATCCATTTCACTCAGGAGATACTGCTAGAGGAAAGTCCATGCTGTTTTTGTAAACCTGGAAAATCAAGTCAGAGTTTTCTGTAGTCATTGTGAAACTGATTTAAAAAGAATTAAGATCCCATTGCTGATAAAAGAGACTTGTGAAATTAACTCTTGAGCTGGCCACTAGCCAAGAAAGGGATGGTTGGAGGAAACAACCTCTGTTTCTTCCCAGGTGGGAAGATGCTACTTTCTTTTTCTTAAATAGATGCACAATAATGAAAGTGCCACTGATGTCTGCCTGGGAGCTCATTTAATTGGATGTGCCTTTCTATTAAAGAAGAGGGCTGTGCAATGCATTCAAAAGGGCATTTCACAAAGCTGTTGCCGGTGAAGAAGTGAAACTGAGGACATAAGCATACATGTGCAGAAAGCCAGGGAAAGCCTTTGTCCAGCCATAGTCTGCCACGAGATGCTGCTGCTTTAATACATGGAGGAGGGGGCCCGCCCTTACAACCACATCATCTGCCAAGCTCTTCTTTTAAATACTTCACACAGCTCTATCAAAAAGGCTTTTCATATCAAAGGCTGGGATTTGTCTGAGAGAAGCCGCTACAACCTAGAGCCAAGATGCCAAAGTGCATTTCTGAACCTGTTCAGCCACCAGTCTCACAGTCAGCGTATGTGTTTCCCTCGCCCCTTAGGAACAAAAATGTTTTTTTTATTTACTTTTTATTTATTTATATCCCATCTTTAACATATCCAACACAACTTCTTCCTCCTATTTTTCCCATAACAACAATCCTGTGAGGGTGAGTTGGGCTGCGAGAGAGTGACTGGCCCAAGGTCACCAGTTGGCTTTCATGCCTAGGGCAGGACTAGAATTCACCCTCTCCTCGTTTCTAGCCTGGCGCCTTAACCACGAGACCAAACTGGTTCATCTCTATTGACCAAAAGTAGCTTTCTACGAAGGAGTCGTCCTAAGCCTTAATTTTGGAGATACTAAGGAAAAATACATGGGGAGATTTGCAATTAAATACATGTTCTTCCTCCCTGTATTTTGTCTCAGAATCTTTCTGGAGCTCACCTGTTTTAACACACAGGTGAGCAGCATTGTTAGGATGGACAGTTTCTGATCATCTCTTGGATGAAATCCTGGACTGTCAGGTACAAACTGATGCAGATCGAGTCTAAGGCAAAATCTGGAATTAGAATTGATAGCTGCATGGCTGGACTGGGAATAGAATATTTTACACGGAACTTTCTCATCTCTCCATGGTTTTGCAAGACTGTTCCCCCCATCACGGTTCACCTGGGTGCTGCAGTCCATGGGGACATGGAGAGTTGGACACGACTTTGCAATTGAACAACATCACAATTCAGGGTCAAACCCCTTTGAACATACAGTAGATGAAAGAAAGTTTCAGCAAAGTCCCAAATGTCAGCTTGACCAAATTTTAGTGAAATCAGGCAGATACAACCTGGATGTCATTGCCCCTTTTTTTGTCTCTAAACAACGCTAACTATACCTGGAATCGACAAGGAGGTCTACCACGATTGCTTCACTCTGAGACAACATATTTGTTGATTCTTCCTAAATTTTTTTAAGTGGGCAGGCAGTAAAATCTTTTATCTTGCACAGAACAAAGCTGTTTAAGTTGAAAGAATACATCTTCCAGAATTCAATAAAGTCAGGTCACCTTATCAGGGTCTCTCTTTCCTTCTGGTTTGCCTTGTTTGATTTGTTTTATGGTGGTGCCAGGACTGGGCCTGGAAGCCAGTAAAATGAAAGAGATGGGCCATTGGCTCTTGCTTTGTTTTTTTCCAGCTAAATGTATCTTTGAGATTGTCCTCATCGGAAATTTGTTAGTTTGCAAATATTGACTCCCTTGGGGTTGTCAGATGAACCTGTGGCACAAGCGCATGAGCCATGCAAGTTGAACTGGCCAAAGGGCATTTCTGTCCATTTATCACTCTGTGTGTGTGTTCAGGGGAGACAGACAGGAGATTGGAATCATTTCCCACATCCTGAATAACCTGTGGAATTCAAATATTCTCTTTCAAAACCAGATTTAGGCCTGAATTGGATTTCACAATGGACACTTCCCTCTGCAAGTGTCCTGTGAGGCTTGCAGATATTCTAAAAAGAGTTTTTCTCTTTCATTCCATCCATCTTTCATCCAAATCAAAAATGTAACAATCCATCCAACATAACTCCTTCAATTAAAATGTGTTATTTTGTAATGGCAAAGGTTTCCCCTGACAGTTGTGGTCAACTCTAGGGAGCAGTGCTCACCTCTGATTCAAGCTGAGGGAGCCAGCATTGTCTGAAGACACTTCTGTGGTCATGCGGTCAGCATGACTATATGCCGAGGCACACAGAATGCTGTTACCTTTCCCACCGAAGGTGGTACCTATGTATCTTCTTGCATTTTTACATGCTTTTGAACTGCTAGGTTGGCGGTGTTTGGGTCTTGAACTGCCAAGCTGCCAACCTTCTGGCCAACATGCCCAGTATCTTAACCATTTGGCCACCGCGCCCCATTGTCTTCTTTCTTAGACCCTTTTAAAATATGAATGTCTGCAGTTAATAAACTGATTTTACAAAAGCAGCAAAATGGCCAAACCTTACCAATTTAATGAATTTGAAATGCAGATGAGACAACTGAAACTTATTTAAAATACGCAACATGCATATTTATTTGTTCCATTTCCTTTTGATCTTTCTCCATTCTTCTTTGGAGCTAGTTCTTGCTATTCTTTTTTCACTCTCTTTATGAATTGATCATGTAGACAATAATCTACCTCCATCAGGAACTATAAATTAATGGTATAATATCTTCCAATTATAACATCATATTATAATTTGCTGAAAGCTTCTGGGAACTCTATAGATAATGGTAGTTTTAGCAAATCATTAAATTAAATGAATGTTTTTGTAAAGATTGTCAAAAATCGGCCTAAAGAGAAGATAATCAATCTTTATTTTGTCATAGACCAGCAGAAAGAAGGTACTTATTACTGTTGAAATAACATTGTGAAAAGTACTACAGAATTTTGATTCAGCTATTGATATGATTAAACTATTAATCATATCAATAGATATGATTATATATTTTCTTCTATTATAGAAGAAAACAGGACATACCATAAGATGCAACAATATCTAGTACTGTATATATCTTATTCAACAACAACAAATATTAATACATATTGGAGCTGGGGAGAACTGATTTTGTGTAGAATATTAAAGATATCTAGTCTATGGCAAGAAAGTTGGGACAATTCCAATAACATGTTCAACTACTGATGGAAACAAAAGTTAATTTAATTATCTCAGTAGAATTTCAAGTTCCTGCTGGAAATGTTTGAATATATCAATTCAGATTTCTTCCAGCTTTTCATTTTATGAATACGTCAATTAATTGATCTCAGGTTTTCATTTTTCTGAATTTGTCAGGTTTACTTTGTCAAAATTAAAAAAAACTGCACTAAATGTTATGTCCATTGTGCTACCCATTTCTCCACATACAGTACCTTTAATTTGTAATTTTTCTAATAAAAAATAATCCTGTAGTGCTGTAGATTATTATTCAGAATATGTGCATTTTTGTAAAGACTTTTCTCTAATACATATTTTTCTTTCATTGTTGGAACATATAGCATAATATCAATGAAAAACAGCAACTTTGAAATGACAATGAAACTTCAGTTCATGTTGTTGTTCAGTCGCACAGTCATGTCTGACTCTTCATGACTCCATAGACTGCAGCACTCCAGGCCGATCTAACCATCTCATCCTCTGCCATCCCCTTCTCCTTTTGCCTTCAATCTTTCCCAGCATCACAGTCTTTTCTAATGAGCCCTCTCTGTGCATGATGTGGCCAAAGTACTTGAACTTCAGCTTCAGTATCTGTCCTTCCAATGAACTCTCAGGGTTGATTTTGTGAAGGATCGACTAGTTTGATCTCCTTGCAGTGCAAGGAACTCTCAGAAGTCTTCTCCAGCACTACAATTAAAAACATCAATTCATCGATGCTCAGCCTTCCTTATGGTCAGGCTCTCACAGCCATACATTACTACCATAAATCATAGCTTTGACTATGCAGAAATTTGTGGGCAAGGGGATGTCTCTGCTTCTTACTACACCGTCTAGGTTGGCCATGGCTCTCCTCCCAAGGAGCAAGCGTCTTTTGATTTCATGTTGCAGTCACCATCTGCAGTGATCTCGGAGCCCAAGAAGGTGAAATCTGCCACTGTGTCCATTTCTTTCCCTGAAACAACTGAACAACAAACAAACATGCTCATCTTTGCATGAAGCATCCCCCTGATATCTCCGATTTTCTTGAAGAGATGTCTAGCCTTTCCCAGTTTATTGTTTTCCTCTATTTCTTTGTGCTGTTCACTTAAGAAGACTTTCTTATCTCTCCTTGCTATTCTCTGGAAATCTACATTCAGTTGGGTATATCTTTCCTTTCTCTCCTGCCTTTTGCCTGCCTTCTTTCCTCAGATATTTCTAACGCCTCATCAGACAGCCACTCTGCCTTTGCACTTTGCATTTCTGTTTCTTTGGGATGGTTTTAGTAGCTACCTCTTGTACAGTGTTACACACCTCTGTCCATAGTTCTTCAGGTACTCTGTCTGCCAGATTTAATCCCTTAAATCTATT
>JANHZU010007422.1:24088-35374 GCA_032468055.1 Acrochordus granulatus | reverse complement strand
GTGTAGAGTCGCCTCTTGGGTTGTTGGAAAAGCGTATTTGTTATGATCAGCTTGTTCTCTTGACAAAATTCCGTTAAACTCTGCCCTGCTTCATTTTGTACTCCAGGGCCAAACTTGCCTGTAATTCCAGTTAACTTTTGGCTTCCTACTTTAGCATTCCAATCCCCTATGATGAAAAGGACTCCCCTTCATACATTGATTCAAAAACACAGCATGTAGTAAAATTGCATTAAAAAGTGAAGGAAACTATTTTTTTCCAGTTCTTTGCTTTTTTTCATTCATTTAGTAAAACATTCAAGAAGCTTCTGCAATGTCAGGAATATTCCTGTGGCTTTTGTGGATTGAAACCGTTACTGTCTGTTTGGGAATGCAGCTGGGCTGGACTAAGGATAATCTAAATGAGATTTAAAATGCACTTTAAAAATCAAATAGCTGTTGAATTGGTAGGGTGCATATTGACAATGACATGGATTTCCCCTCCTTTACTACTGTAATTGGTCTGAGTAGGAAAATTCCCACATGTAGGAACTGTAGCTAAGTATGGCATGCATTTCCTAGTTCTGGATGAATTAGTCTTTTTTTAAAGCCCTAATTACCTGAGAGACCACTTTTTTCCAAGAGTTTGTACCCATCCAACAAGATCTAGCAGACTGGGCATGCTGCAGATGCCATCAGCAAAAGAATGTCGGCTGGCGGGGATGACAGGCTTTTTCTGCATCAGCCCTTGCTCTACAGAATGCCATGCATATTTATTATGTTTTTATATTTTATGGAGTCTAGGTGCTCTCTGAGCTTGACTGTTTTTCTGCAGATGTTTCATTATCAAACAAGGTAACTAGGTGATGATATTACCTAGTTTGGTAATAAAATGTCTGCAGAAAAACAATCAAGCTTAGAGAGCACATAAAGCTCCGCAATTCAACCCGGAGTTACAAATATTCACTTCTGTTGAGTTCTTTGCTCAGTCAGCTGGATGTTTAGACTGGATTTGGCATTTTTGTCCACTTATTGAGTCCTTCCTAAGGTCCTGGGATAGAGTGATGTTCTTTGATTGTGTTAAAAGGGGATGTAACCTCTTCCTCTTCCATGTAACATTGCTTTTTGCAAATGACTGATGGTGAATTTGTCAATACTGATGGTGTGCAAGTGGTGCTCCAATTGTTCTGGGGTTGCATCCAAGGCGTCTGTTATTTTTGGTAGCACCTTCATCTTCTTTTGCCACAGTTGTTCTACTTCTATTTACAGGTCTTTGTATTTTGTGATTTTTCCAGTTCTTTCTCTTTTATTCTTCTGTCTCCAGGTACTGCCCTGTCCAGGCTTTTTTTGTCTTTCTAATCACAGTTGTTAAGTCTGGAGTGTTATGTGGCAGGTGCCTGTCTATTTGAATTCTGATATTTATTTTTGATTTTATTGTTATTATTTTTGATATTGATATACTTTTTATTGTAAGCCACCCAGAGTCATTGATTGAGAGGGGTGGCTATAGAAATTAAATAAATAAAAAATATATTAGGCGAATCTAGCAGTGTTTGGTTTAACCAATGGCAGACTCCTCAATCTTGTGTGGGAACTGCTAGACACATTAGAAAGTTTGTGTACAGCTTGTAGGTGCTGTACATAATTACAGTGGTGTAATATAAGCACCCAGATTGTTATGTGAGTCCTGATAATGCAAAATATTTCTCTCTATTCACCTTTGTCTTGATCTAGTGGGCACATTTCCAAACCAAGCACTGGCTGCAGCTATCCATCATTTTTCATTCTGAAGAATTTTGGGGGGTTCGTTTGGCCATTCCTTAGAAATAAAGTTACTGCTGAATCTGGCTTTGCAGCATTCCAACAATTATTTTCTTTATCTTGGCAGGTCAAATTGTCCTGAGTATGCCAACAGAGATGTTTGTGCATAAGGTAGGTGTTTCTGGGCACTTTGTTGAGGCTCCCAACAGTTCTTGTTCCTCAAGAAAGAAGAGGGATCAGAAGCACAAGCAACCTTGGAGCAATCAGTTATGGAATCTGATGAGGGAAAGACCAACACCCTTCCTGAAGTACCAATGTTGAGTTTGGTTCTTGAAAATATCCCACTGAATCTCATTTTAGTTCCTCAAGCCATACTTCAACGTTCACAATCAGCTGAGCTGTGCAAATTCCTCTCTCCACCAAATATTTGAATACACAGAATATTTGCATACCGAGCTCCATCATCCAAACTGAATTCAGAACTGAAGTTATTTGGGTAATAATGTGTCTTTGGCAAAACTTCAGAGAACCCAAGGATATCCAAAGGGAATAAACCTAGTTCCAAACCCAAGCCCAGGGCTATCTTTCAGAGTCAGAGCATTCTTAGTAAAAATTCAGCAAGCTGCTATCAATGATCAAAGTGCTCTTGTCTGTTCTGCACAGTTACTCCCATTCTGTCTAGACGTCTCTCACATAGGTGGCTTGTGCAACCTTTCTTTACATTCCTTCAGCCTTCTTCCAGAGATTCAGGAGGCAGATTTTATCTTGCCTTACTTAGAGATGTCTTTGGCCACCATGTACATTTGCTTTGTAGTTGAAAAAAAGATAAATGTTGCAAATGGAAGAGTTGGTTCACAGGCTGGAGTGAAGAAAATCTATTAGGTCTTGGAGAGGACAATGTCCTGGAAGGTGGATTTTCTTTTGCAAATCATTTGAATGTGTCAGAGCTCTCTATATGCTTGATAGAAATTACGAAATTGGAGGAAGGAGATTGTCTATCCTGAATTCTGCTTCTCTTTTACAAACTGAGAAAGAAAGTTGAAAGGGAAAATCAGGAGGTAGGCAAGATATGCCTAATCCTTCTCTGACTCGTTCTCCAGAACCCAGATATATTCTGAAAAGCAATGGAATAATCTCCTGAAATGAGACTTTTTGCATTTATCAAAATCTTCTTTTATTCTTGTACAACCTTTCCCAATCTGATGACCTTCAAATATATTGGGACGACACATGTGCTTAGGAATTCTGGGAGATGAAATCCCAATGTAGCTTCACACTGACCTAGTCGAAAAATCCTTTCTTCTGAGTTGCTTTGTCTAAAATATGTGTTTGTGGCTTGTTAAATATGTACTCTAGTTACATTTCTGATGTCTGAGAATATAGATATTTCTCTTACAAAAATGTAAGTGAGGGAATAAAGAAGGAAGGAATCTTATAATCATATTAAACTGCATATATAATATTTGTGAATAGATCTTCCAAAATTGTTTTTATTGCTAAAAATAGTCTTAGAGATGCCAGTGTAGACCATAGTCTTCTCTTTTCCTCCTTCAGCATCCCAAGGATTATGGTCTTTATAGGGTCTGAGTCCTCTCATAATTATCCATCCCCAGAAATATCTATAAATACATTTGTACATTGTATACAATGGATAATTTAATCATAGATTTATATATACATTATAGAACGTCAGATTCAGATGCTTGGCCAATCATGGTTAGACATGCAAGGAATTTGACTCGGGTACAGCAGCTCTCAGTGTACTTGCAAGACAACAGTAAATAAAATAATATCATAAACAAAGTTAGATATTCAGCAGTAAAGTATGCACCCAGTAGAAGGAGAATGTTATAAAGTGCAGAATTAGAACCGCAATCTATTGCTAAGTATGTATACATATTAAACAATCTGAATTATTATTATTATTAATTAGAATGAATCTGAATTTTGTGTCCTAAAACATTTTTGTAGATTCCTGGAAGCTTTAGAAACCTGGAAATTGTGTTTCTAGTAACCAAACGATCATCCAGCCCTGATCCCAATCTATTTACTTCTTTGAAGCTGCAGTTAATTACAGAAGTGAAAATGCAGTGATTATATGTCTTCTTCTTCCATTTTTAAGTGCAAAGTAGTAGGAAGAAATTGTGCTGTAACATCCTCTTGCCAGTATGGGTTCAATCTTAACATGTTTGGATCTGAAGCCAGACTTTTCATCCCAAGCCTAATTCTGGGCATTGTAGAATTGGAAGTCCCAACCTGACCTGCCTTTAGATCAACCCGGGCAACTTTAAGACGTGTGGACTTCAACTCCTAGAATTCCTCAGCCAGCATGGGAGTTGAAGTCCACGCATCTTAAAGTTGCCCAAGTTGAACACCCCTGCTTTAGACAGACCCAGAAAAATTCTAACTTTATTTTCTGAGTGGTGGCAAGAAAGTTTCCATAAAAGGTTAAAAGGCAAAGCAGGTTGCAAATATATCCATCAGTGGGAGCATCGGTTACCTAAGCAAATGCTTGGATTCCCACTCTTTGTATCTTCTGAATGGAAATCCTAACAGAACCTTTGTCAAAATATTACTTGGATTTCAATTGGGTCCACAGGTATTTGGAAAAGAGATTCTTTCAGCGTGTCCCTGCAATAGCTAATTTTGACATAAATTTATTTGTAAGAGTAGGAGGAAGCGATTTTGGTGCAGTGGGGAGGGAAACCAGGCCTTCAAATTGTACTCTTGAAATAATAGCAGGCTATACACCAATGTTTATATATAGGCATGTATGGAATTCTGATCAGCATTCAACTTGGCCAAAAGCAATGGGGAATGATGCTGTCCCTAGAGGCCTCAAGGAAGAGGCTAGAGCCAAGAAAAGTCCAGCTGAAAACCCTCAGACATGTCTTGGCTTTATGTTTAGACAACTAAAGTGGCCAATAATCTAACAGTAATAAAGAAACCGTCAATGATTTGTGCCTGAATAGCCCACTTTCATCCCCAAAATGCATCGCTCTGAGTTCATTTTCATTTATTTATATCCCAACTTTATTATTTTTATAAATAGCTGAAGACAGTGAATGTACCTAATACTCCTTCCTCCTCCTATTCCCCCTCCAGCAACAACACCTTGTGAGATGGATTGGGCTGAGAGATTGTGTTGAGTATCAAGTATGTTCACGGCCTTGAGTTATTTATAAAAAATAATAAAGGTGGGATATAAATAAATAAAATAAAAATTATTCTCCGGCACCTCCACAGGGCCAGTGAACCTACCTGGTTGAGCAGCTCCAGACCCTAATGAATCCAAATGGTTTCCTGTGAGGACTTGGGAACTTTTCTGGCAATCTGGTAGGCAGATCTACTGAATGCTTGGTCAGCCACTGGCAATAAGAGGCAATCTGTGCATGAGGAGATTGCTTTACATCGTCATTCTCTGTTGGCTGATCCTGATTTACCCCAAAGACTTTGAGGAGATGAAGTGGCAGGAGAGTTGTTCATCACATTGACGGAAGAATACATACACCAAAAAACAAAACAAAACAAAACAACCCACAACAACAACCCTGAATTTAACCAAGCATGTCTATAAATAAGCCAATATTCAGGCTTACACTTTGTCAATAGAAGAAGTGAGATATCTTCACTTTTCTTATTCTTTCACTTCAGTGGGCTATCATACAGCAACCTTGCTCTGAATGAAGTGGTGCTTTAAAGCTTGACTCATAGCACTCCTGGTTTCTTTGAGAAGCCAATGTGTGTATTGGCCACCTGGATTTGGGAGTGTGATAGCACCTCATTATGAGCAGGATGTTAGGCCTAAAGACTTCAAGGGATTTGTAAAGCATTTCCTCCTAAAGAGGCAATTCTGGATCCACCAGTTACAGATAAGCCAGTCTCCAGCCTTCCCATTTTAGGAAAGATTATTGAGATGTTGGCTGCAGGACAATAGAAGAACATTCTAAGGGAGGGGGATTATTAGACCCTTTCCAGCTAGGAGGGCATTGGTCACTCTGGTGAATTTACTTTGATGGCTCCGGTGAATTTATTTTGATGGATCCTCTTTGACCTCTAAGAGGCCTTCAGTACTTTCTGGACCACCTACAGGGACTGGAGATTAGAGGCACAATATTACAGAGGTTCTGCTTCTTCCTCAATGGACTGATCAAATTGGTGGTAGTGAGGAAAGAGAGGTCAGCTCATGGCTCATCAGAGCATGCCATAGAGGTTAGTCCACTGTCCCCTTTTTAAAATATGCACATGAAGCTGATGAAAGGTTATCCAATAGTGTGGGATGTGGTATGATCAACATGCCAATGATACTCAGTTCTACAATGTTACCCTAGGTCATGCTAGAAGAACATGCTAGTTGATGTCTTTGTCCTTGTATTCAGGGGGCTGTCAAGTTCTGAATGGGATAGAAAAAGCTGAAGTTGAACCCAAGCAAGATGGAGGTGCTGCTGTCATATATTAGATCTAGAAGGACAGCCCTACTCAGCAGCCTTGATGGAGATGCGGACACTTACGTTGAATACTTTTTTGCCAATTTAAAGATAGGAAGAATCCACCTCAATTGGCAATGAGTAAACGTTCTATATTTTATCATATTTCAGCAACATTCCACTTCAAATGTGATAAATATATTCACCCATACAACAGAGAGCCCTTAGCACTGAAAAATTATTTACATAAGTTCCTAGACAATCTTAATAAAGATTGGAATCTGTAGGTAGGTCTCCATGACAGCAAACCCTTAATGTGAAATCATTGTGAAATACATCTCCATGATCTACTTTGGTCCCAACTGAAAAAACTTAGATTTAAAAAAAATAAACAAATACAACCAATGGATTCACACTAAGAAGGAAAAAAAATCTCTTTTATAATTTCTTTATATCAACAGTCATTGGTTTATCAATAAATTCACTGCTATAATATAAACTATACAATATATTATTTTAAGATAGCTTAAAATTGCCATAATAACGCGTACTCTTGCATCCTTTGATTGTTCAAAAATATCACATTTTGCTAAACAAATGGATCACACAGTTCCAGCAATCACTCCTTGACATCTGGAATAACATCACTTTTCCAATTTCTTAAAAAAATTATTTTTGCCACTGCCCACCCCCCATCCTCAGAACAACCACTATTCCTGATAAATAGCCAAATTCCAAAGTTTTGGTACAGAATTCAACGTTACATCAACATCTTTAATGTTTAAACATTTGAAAAGCTTAGACATTTTAGGAGGTGGAGTTCTGAGACCATAAATAAAGATTTCGAGTTCAGCATAGGAAGTTTGTGATTTTGGACTTTGGTCCTGCTCACCTACTCCTCTTAAAACTCTGCAAGATTATTCAATATTGCATAGTTTTTTGAATACACCTTCACTTCAAAACATAGATTGTAAAGTTAGCGGCCTCTTCCTGATTCTGCAATGCTGGTGTCACCCCTCTATAGGCGTTTCTAACATCCAGAAGACCTTATTCTTTTCCAGACTTTTTAAAACTCACCAGACTTTTACAATTGTACAGTATACAGTACAGTTGGAATTGGGTTGTAAGTATCCCCAAGGAGATATGTTGTAACTTTGAACAGTCACTAAGTGACCGGTCATAAATTGAGGATTACCTTTATCATGTAAAGCAGGTATGTCCAACCTTGGCAAATTTGAGATGTGTGTACTTCAACTCCCAGAATTGCTCAGTCAGCATGGCATAGCTGCATACTTTAGATGCACACTTTACTGTTGAATACATAATTCCATTTATTTGTTTACGTTATTCTTTATTTACTGTTGTCTTGCAAGTATGCTGAGAGGTACCATGCCGGAGTCAAATTCCTTGCATGTTTAACCATGCTTGGCCAATAAAGTATCTGAATGCTGGGAGTTGATGTCCACATAACTTAAAGTTGCCAAGGTTGGACACCTAGACACTTTCTAACTGCAGTAAGTACAAAATGTACAAATGCATTTTTTTACTTTCCTGTGCCTGCATGTAATGTGCTAATGGTTTTAGTTTTTCATTCATCTACATTTTGATCCCTACAACAGCAACCCTATGAGGTAGGCTAGGTGAGAAAGAAGAATCTTCTTCGAAACAAATACATTTATTCTGAAGCCTCATGCTAGAAGAATTCCCTCCTCTACTGATCTTGAAAGTGCAGCGATAAAGAAATAAATATGCACATTTATTCTTAAGCCAGGATAGAATGACTGCAGGGAAAGAACAGACTCTATTAAGGCAGCCTTTGTAGATGGTGGTAAATGCTTATCCATCAATCCTTTACTCTAGCAATTTATTCCACCCTGATATATGCAAAACCGGGAAGTGGCCAAGTGAGACAACAAATGAGTGTAATGTGGGAGAACAAATGATTTCATACGATTAATTACCTAATCTCTTTTCACAATATGTTGATAGCATAGTAAGGTTCTTAAGCATTTGCCATTATTATTATATACGCAACAGTGTTGTCTATTTGTACATTGCCCAGAGTCACTCTATGAGGGAGATGAGTAGTTCTTAAATATGATATGGCAATCCAACCTGGAAATAAAGAGGAATTTCCTGACAATCAGAACTATTAAGCAATGAAACAGCTTAACTCCCAGGGTTGTGGGTGCTTCATCCTGGTGGTTTTCAAGAAAAGATTGGACAATCATTTGTCCGGGATGTTGTAAAGACTCCTGACTTGAGCAAGGGGTTAGGCTAGAAGACCTCCAAGCACCCTTCCAGCTCTATGATTATATGATCTATAAATATATAAGTGTGAAGTCACAGCTCCCAGTTCTTTAGCTTGTGTTGGCCTTCACATGCGTTCAGTTCTTCCCAAGAACCTAGGATCTTGTAATGTATTGGCATAATATATATGCAGATCGAAGCAGTGTGGCCTTTTGTAATTGACAGATGGACATTTTGTCAATGTGCAGCTTTTCTAAGTGCTATCCAAGGTTTATTAACATGGCCCCCAGTGTGCCAATAACCACTGAGACCACTGCGGCGGGTTCATGCTGTAATCTTTCAATCTAAATTTTCAGATCTTGTTGCTCTGTGATCTTCCCCAATACTTTGTCTTCTATTCTACTGTCTCTTGGTATTGCCACATCAGTTATCCACATTTTCTTCTTTTCAGCCACAGCTATATTTGGTGTGTTAAGAGTGATTTTATGTATTTTAATAATTATTATATTAGTAGTAGTAGTAATCTGCAGCTAGATTCAAAACATAAGACAAGTGAAAGCTTAATAATTCAAAATCCTAACTAAGGATCTAAGATTGTTAAGATTATTATAATTATTTTACAGTTGTTTATTAGTCATAATTCCTGCTTCTAATATAAGTCTGAGCATCTGTTATTCCTTTGGCTTCTCATTTTCCTCCTGCAGAAGGTCCTTTCCTCCTTGTCAATCTTCTCCTTCTTGAAGGAGACCAGCGGTTCAATGTGGCTACCATTCCAGTGCTTCTATCATGAATGCAGTGCTTTTTCTCCCCATTGGATGGACTAATTGCTACTAAAAGGACTCTACTGATCTCAGTGCAGGCTTCAAAATCCAAAAATAGTTCCACTTAAATCTAACCTCCCAGAAAGAAATTGACTTTGATGATGGGGTTGAAGAGGCCAAGTAGAGACTCTTTTGAAGAGAAAGCAAAGGGAAGGCCAGAGCTGTCCTTCAAAATTGCAGAGCTCAAACTATTTTGGATAGGAGCACAGCTTGCTTCAATTTAGGACCTGGGTGGGTCTCTGTAAAATGATGACCAAATTTGTCCTTCTGGGCTTTCCAGGAACTCAGAGAAATGAGCACAGATGACCACAAGGGTTTGAGGTCAGAGATGTTGGTTCAGTTTCCTTCTCTTTTGCCAGAGATGAAGAACTGGATTTTCCATTGGCGGGTAGTTCAAATGAAGTTTGCAGAAGAACAAAACCTTGGGTAAGAGGAGACTTCTCTGCTGCAAGCATTAGTGTGACATTTCTGCTTCATGTTGTCCTAGATATAAGACAAAACTGTTCAGAGCTGCAAAACTTCAGTGGTGTTGGTACTGTATTTATATGTACTTATTTATATTTGTTTCCATATTTCATGGTTATGCTTAAGGCTAAAGCAACTGCATTTGTTGCATGCAGGGTTTTCATTTATTTTTATTAATTTATTTACACCTTCAAATCAGTCTTGACTTCTAGCAATTGACTGGATAAGTTGCTGCAGTTTTCTTGGCAAGATTTTTGGAAATGGTTTGCCTTTGTTTTCTGAGGATTGAGCATTGAGAGAATGAGACTGGCCCAAAATCACACAATTGGCTCCATGCCAAAGGCAGGCCTAAAACTCATTTGTTTAAAAAACATTTGTTTTCTGAGGACTGAGCATTGAGAGAATGAGACTGGCCCAAAATCACACAATTGGCTCCATGCCAAAGGCAGGCCTAAAACTCACAGTCTCCTAGTTTCTAACCCGGTGCCTTAACCACTAATTTATAGGTTAACTGACTCCTAAATGACCGTGGGCATCTTATAACAAAAAAACCCCCCAATTTATTAAAAGAAGATACAACAGACCAAAAGGAGAAAGTCTAAAACCAAAACAAAATCAAACCAAAGCCAAACCAAACAAAAAAGGGGCTCCACAACCACCTAGTCCCCAAAGGATGGGAGAACAACATTTTCCTGTATGATCCAGCTGTCTGAGATCTTTAGAGGTAATCCGAGCTTTTGAACTGGGTTCAAAGCCATTAAGCAGCCAATGGATCTCCTTTGGAACAGACACAATATAGCTCATTGCTGGATGTGTTTAAGGACTGCTTGAAACTTGAACGACAGAATTTCACACTTGCTCTGCCTCCAACTCATTTCAAACTCAATCTTAAATCTGATCATTAGACGAGATGGAGTGATAATGTTGAACATGTTGGCTCCTCTCTGTGGGATCTTGTATCCAAATAAATGGGTTCACTGATTCCATGGAGAGTTGGGTTATTTATTTTTTGTTCTTTTTATATGTCCTACTTTCCCCCCAGGAGCTGAAGGGACACAATGTACACAACATTTCCTAGTCCAAGTTTTCTCTCTGAGATAGGATGGGTTGAGAAAGAAAGACTGGCCCCGAATCATCAGTGATTTCCATGATGGAGTGGGGGCTTCAACCTAGATTCCACAGTCCTAATTCAACACTCTTACGCCATGCTGCCACTGTCTGTACTTGTATTAAAATCAACACTGGGTTCCCATTTCTTCTGACACTAAATTATGGAGTTTTCAGCCTATTATCAAGGGCAGGCTCTGGAAAAAGCCTGGGGGTTGCTAGTAGAGATAACTTTTTTCTCAACCTTGCAATATCAATATCTTACATATGTGTAAGATATGTGGACTTCAACTCCCAGAATTCCTCAGCCAGCAGGCTGGTGGGGAATTCTAGGAGTTGAAGTCCACGCATGGTGTTGTTGCTAAGGTTGAGAAACACATTGATAGACAAGGTGGCAATTGGCAAACCAGAGGAAGGCTAGGCAGAGACCCGTTTCATCGCAGTTAAAAACTTGCTGTGGCAGGTAACGCTCGGCGGTC
>JANHZU010007422.1:5793-17676 GCA_032468055.1 Acrochordus granulatus | reverse complement strand
GGAAGGATTGAAGGGAAGAGGAGGAGGGGACGGCAGAGGATGAGATGGATAGATAGCATAGTCAGTGTGATGGGCATATGCTTGGGAAGACTCCAGAAGGCAGTGCAGGACAGGGGGGCCTGGCGTACTGCAGTCCATGGGGTCACGAAGAGTTGGACACGACTACGTGACTGAACAACAACTGTTATTATGGTTAATCAAACAGCTAGCCAGATGTTAAGCCTGGATTTGGCATTTTAATCTACCTCTTGAGTCCTTCCCAAGGATCTAGGATAGACAGATGTTGTCTGATGGTTTTAAAGGTATCATCACAGGATGTAAGTTATTCCAAATAAAGCTGCCTTCTGCAATTGACTGATGGTGATTTTGTCAATGCCAATGGTGTTCAAGTTGTGGTTTAGATGTTTTGGGATTGCACCCAAAGCATCTATCACTATTGGTACTATCTTTGCTTTCTTTTGCCACAGTTGTTCTATTTCTATTTGCAGGTACTTTGTGATTTTCTCAGTTCTTTCTCTTCTGTTTTTGGTGCTTCCAAGTACTGGAAAATCCACTATTCAGACTTTTGTCTCCCTCTCTTTCCAGTCTAATAATGCAAAACTGCCCAGAGTCAAGTCACTGGGAGTCAGGCAGGGTACAAATTTAATCAAACAAACAAACAAATAAACATAAACCATTTCTCAAGCCTTCAGTGTTGCTGACCCTCACTTTAAGAAATCCTTTCCAAGAGATGTCTGAGTGTCTCATTCACCATCTCTTTTTAAGAAGCTGTAAAAAATGAAATGTTTCTTTAAAAAAAAAAACTTCAGCCTCAAGGCTTTACTTAGATATACCTTTGATTACTGCTCTTGTTGTCTATGTTTAAAATTTCTCCATCCGTATCCTTCTTAAATCTACAGGTAATCCTCAATTTATGACCAGTCACTTAGTGGCTGTTTGAAGTTCTGACAGACTACCGGGGGGTACTTACAACCCAGATTCAAAGTTCCAACGGTCACCCACCATGGTCACAGTTTGAGCACTCAGCAACTGAATCATGTTTTACAATAGTTTTGCTAAAAAATCAGCATTTACTTCTGGTTTTTAGAAAAAGTGGCCTATAACGAACCATGGGTTTGCTTAAGGACTGCCCAAAAAAGGTCATATAATTGGGCTGTGACTGACCCCCTTTATGACCCCCTTTATGACCACCATGGTTACCACCATGATGGCAGGCTCCATTATGACCATAATTCGAGGACTACCTATGTACCAAAATAAGGTATGTTTTTATCGTTCGATTTGTTGTAGGGGCTGTGTTGCAAAGCTAGAGCTCTGGTGAAAGTCAGGTAGAAATGCATCCAACACTGAAAGGAATAAAACTGACAAATCTGCAAAACCAGAGGGTCCTTGTGTATACCTGAATGTTTACCTTCCCTGTGATTATACTGTATATACATGTTGGGATACTGCTTACATGAAACCTCTTGGTATGATGGCAAAGCTTGTTATGGCTGGATATATTTATTGCATCAGATGACAGAGCAGGTGTTGGATTTTCTGGGAAGCAAAACTCAGTTCCTGCAATTGTCCTGGCATTATTTTTTTGTCTTATGCAATCCTGTTCCCTACTTTTTTTTAAAAAAGTGTAGTGTATGCTAATTCTGGCAATACGAAATACACTATCGAGTTAGACCTATAAGATCAAAACCGCAAAATGATGGATTACCGCTGGATGGCGTTAAAGAACAGTGGACGGTTTTAACTCTCTGCTGCCACCTAATGTCAAGATCTCTTAGAAGTACAGTATTTTTGGTTACAAATGGGTTTAGGTTAACTACCTTGTTGAATTTTATTGGTATCCCACCTTTATTATTTTTATAAATAACTCAAGGTGATGAACATGCATAATATTCCTTCCTCCTCCTATTTTTCCTACAATAACAACCCTGTGAGGTGGATTGATGTATGCATGTATGTATGAGGAAATCTAATAAGTATAAAAATCCAGATAATCATGGAACCTTTTTTGATCTCTTTCTTGCCATGTATTGGTCACCTGGCTTTTAAACACATATATAGGGGAGTCCTACTGACCATTGCATACAGGACTGGCTTGGCAGGGGTAATTTCTCTCTTCTCTTTCAAATACTTTAGCACAGAGGTTTTTAGGACGTGACCCTATGGATGTCAGGTAACTCCAAGAAACCAACCATAGTGTTGGATCCCCTTTGAGGATGGGAAGAAGATTCCAATTTTAATTTTTTTTCCAATCTCTGAGGGTGACTCTTGATGAGGTTGGAAAGTCCTACTCTTAGTCCTATTGTGTGATTATGCAGAGCAATAAGTCAATGAAGATTCTCAATCATCCAAGTAGAGTTGTCTGGAGGTTGAGTCATGGCAACTGGACTTCTTTTCTTTTTGGTTCAAGACATTTCACTGCTTATCCAAGCAACTTCTTTGGTCTGAGAAAAAAGTTGCTTAGGGGACCCCATGTATGTCTTCCAGGATGGCTGCATTTCTCACTTAACCTGATTAGGCTTGTTAGATAGACAGTAGGAGATGTGAATAGATAGAGAGTCTTTGGGATGTGGATGTTCAACTCCTAAATCCTTTATTCATCCCAAGTGCGTCGTTAAGTGTGGCCTCCCTGGTGAACCTGTGATGTGGTCTTAATCTTCCTGGGGACTGAAGAAAGAGCAGCATGAAAAATGGGGGACAAGTTGTGTCTGAGGCCTCCACCTCCATTGAGGGAAGAATTTTCCACTTTGGCATAGATGGACTCCTTTACTCCTCTCTCAAACCACCTATCTTCTCTGTCCAAAATGTGAACATTATTGTCCTTAAATGAGTGTCCTTTTTCCTTTGGATGAAGGTAAACTGCTGATTCTGGTCCTGTGGTGTCGCTTCTCCTGTGTTGGGCCATCCTCTCATATAAAGACTTATGGTTTCTCCACTGTAGAGCTCTGAACACTCTTCACTGCACTGCTCTTCTTATGTTTTAGTGTTCAATCTTTAGGGTGTAAGATTATTCAA
This sequence comes from Acrochordus granulatus, assembly GCA_032468055.1. Classification (NCBI taxonomy): domain Eukaryota; kingdom Metazoa; phylum Chordata; class Lepidosauria; order Squamata; family Acrochordidae; genus Acrochordus; species Acrochordus granulatus. The sequence goes on along the minus strand of JANHZU010007422.1, from coordinate 14,661 downwards.
TTAAGGAAGAAAGAGATACAGAAGATCAGGTGAAACAGATGGATGAATGGATAGAGAGATAGGTAGGTAAGTAGATTGATGGTGGATTGATGACACATGATTGATTGCTAGATAGAAAGATGATAGACAGACAGACAGATCAAATTATTGTTGACTCTTGTGGCCACATAAATACATCTTCTCCAGGATGAACTATGTACAGTATGTGTACAAACATATACATGTACAAACACATACGTATTCTGTTTTCTTCAGGTAAAAAAGAACTGCTACAATGCCAAATAAAAGTATAATATAAAGATACAAATGTCAAGGCTTAAAAAAATTTCAAATGCTGCTATATCATATGATTTAAATTATCAGAACTTCAAAAAAAATCCTCTATTTAATCATTAAGACCTAAAAAGAAAAAAATGCCTGAAAATATATAATAACAGAACATCTCAAAAGAATCTGACCAGTGGTTTAAAATTTATTTTCCTTACTCCTCTGAAAGAAGAAAGCTAGCCCTTATTCTGAGAAAGAACATATATCAAAAATTCACTTTTTTGGCCAGATGTAATGTTATTTTTCCAATTTTGTATCATTACGTTGCTTTTTCCCTTACACAAAATACAATCCTCAGACATTATGTTTTTTTCTTCTGCTTTTCCATTGAATGCAGTGTGCGAAAGGGCAGGAAGTGTATATGTGTGTACATGTGTCTGTGTATTGTGCAATGTTACTGAATTACAGGTCAGTGTTCTCCATTTTATTGGGTTTCTCTCCTTATTACTATGCTGCTAGTCTTTTGAATTTTCCCAGAGTGGTTTTCTTTATGCACATGATGTATTTATTTAAAGGAAACATCAAAGCTATCAGCTGGATAGATGTAGAGGTTAAACATTGAGCTAGTTTGGGAGGGGATCCAAGTTTGAAAACCTTCTGAACTCAGGATGACTTCAGCCAAGGACTCCCTTCAGCTTAACTTGCCTTACATAGTTATTTTGCAAGGAGAACAGGACAGAGAACTAAGTATGCTTCCTTAAAGTCTTTAGAGAGTGAATGGGACACGAATGCAATCATAAATAAATAAAAGTGAAATACCAATATTGAGTAATAAAACCTGGAAGAAATTCTATATGTGTATGTACATATTATTGCTACTGAAAATGAATTGAGCAACTCATTATTTTTCCCACAAGTCATATTAGCTTGTTCTGAATTACAATGATGGCTTGAATGATCAGGAGCCATCTGTGTTTATGTGAGTATTCAAGTGTCATGAATTCATATTATGTCGGCAGGCGAGGCGACAACAAGAATGTGTTTGCTAGCCAGTGATCCATCCTTCTATGCTCTAAAGTTGAATGTGTAAAGTATGGAGTTTCTTGTTCTAGAAATGTAAGTTCCCCATTTCAGATGTCTGGCCTCAACCCAGGAGATGAGCTGTTGGAAATGCAATGAAAGAGTTTAGTGAAGATTTCCATTCTTCACTACTCATTCAATTGGAAGACTGAAAGAGACCTCAGATTAGTTCTAGGTGATGCAAGTTTCAATGAGAAGTGAGGGAATGGAGAACATCAGCCGTCCAAGGTCTCCTTTCTAACAGAAAGATGGAACATCTTCCAATGCAAAGGTGGAAAGATCCTAATGGAATACATCTACGGAGTCATACATGGGTTGGCTTTGGCCATGTATCTTTGAATAAGCCACAGTGACTAGATTTATAAGCACAGCCACAAATATAGTTTGGAAAGCTTAGGGATTGTGATTATGGAACACAATCTGGACTACAACAAAACCATATGATGGCAGTAAACCCAACCATGGCCAGAGCGCTCTTTCCTGGAACCAAGAAAGACTAGGTGGTATATCAGCAAACTATTGTGGCTTGTATTTGTGAAAAATAACAGCAACATAACCTGGACAATATTGCTACAGATCTAAGGATTTGCCAGCAGACTGATGGTTACCTTCAAGTGATCTCTATTTCTGATAATCTGAATGAGAACAGCAGAAGACAGGTGAACCTCACTCACTTTGAGATATGTAACCTAAAGCAGAAAAATCTGTGCTCCCCGGAACTTGAGTGTTCCTAAGTTCTGCTGAATATTTGGAAAGAAGATACTCAGATACTTCCTGGATTTGCGGTTTATTTCAACTCACCGTCAGGCTTTTAGCCAGCACTGAAAGATCCCATCTAAACGGAAATGCTTTGTTTGTGGTATAGTTCACTCCCATGTAAGAAAGATAAAGGTATTTGCACAAGCACTGGACACAGATTGGCAAAGAAGTGAGCCAGTGTGGGATTTCTGAGCCTCCTACAGATATTTGATTCCTGACGTGTAAAAGAGGCAGCAGGCACCTTTTTATTCTTCTGACTTTTACAAATCTAGGGCACCACTTGTCCTCTTCCTTTTTTATAAAAATAGTTGTATGTTATTTTTCTGGGGAGCAATGTTGGGACTTGCATGAAGGCAGTTTTGTCTCCTGTGAGAACATTCATCTCCTTTCAACATGTGTGTGGGTGGGAAGATTATAAATTATAGGCTCCAAACTCAAGTTCAGGTAATGGGAGGGGCTCTTTTAAATAGTTAAGTGATGAGCACATCCTTCTCCCAAAAAGAACATATATACATAAGAGGCCCATGTTTCAGCTAAGAAAATGCAGGGTTATTTCTTTTTTTTTTTCCTAATGAAATCTTGTGGACAAAACCTAAGAAACTCAAATAAAATTTGTTCTTGGGCCATTGCCATGCCAATAAATTCCTCTGAAACATTTTAAAAATAGTTTATCACTATGGGCATGGGTTTAAAATTCTGGATATTCATGGGATCACTTTCAGCAAAAAGCAGTTATGATATCCTCTATTATCCTTCAAGTTTACGTGGCATCTTATTTGGGGCCGAACCAAGATAAGTGAAACAGTAGATCCTGATATAGAACTTGGAGGTATGCTTCAAAAATTGTTTTAAAGACCTGCATATCTTCTTCTCCACATCCAATGAAGAGAGATATGGATTGGATACAGATATGGACATGGATAAAGATGCAGATATAGGCATATACAGTAGTAGCATTCTAGCCAATTACTTGGTATGAGGCCTCTTCCAGCATTCTTCACAATGACTAGAAAAGGATTGGAATGTTGTACTATATTTTATTTATTTTCTTTTTACTAAAGCATCATACAAGCTATGTATCTTTAATTTGTTATATCAATCAATTGAAATGATTCCACACCAGTAAAAAAGAATCTCTCATTTGTGGCCATTTGTAGTTGGCCTGAAACAATCACCCTAAAATCAAACATAAACTCTACTTTTGTTTCCTTTTTCCTCTAAATGTCTACGATTATTCTCATTCATCCAGGTCATGATTATAGCAAAAATTGCAAAAAACTTGCAAAAAACCCCCACCTTTTTCAAAAAAGGCAAAGTGACTTTTATTATTTGATGTAACTAAAAAGAAGACGTTTCGTTCCCCATCCAGGGAACTTTTTCAATTCAAAATGGAATGAAGAGAGATGGCAGGAAATGTATATGTTTCTCACATAGCAGGCTGCAAGACAACAACAACTTTCTTACAACTCATTAACCCGCTATGTGAGGACATTTTTATTGTTTTATTTATTTTATTTAAGAAACTTATAAATTTCCTGCTCTCTCTCTCCATTCCACTTTGAATTTAAAAAGTTCCCTTTTTGTGGGTGGGGAAGGAAATATCTTCTTTTTAGTTGCATTAAATAAAAAAAGTCTAGTTGCCTTTTTTGAGAAAGTTTGTTTTTTGCAAGTTTTTTGCAATTTTTGCTTTTTCCTTTTTTCCAAAGTGCAAACGTGCACGCTTATGCAGTTACGCAGTTCGTTCAGTTAATCAGCTTTCTTTAATTGGATAAAAACCATGTTTTTAACTAAGTTACAAGACAATCTTAGGCATGCCTATTCAAGATAGCTCTAGGCAATACTAATAAATACACAATCAAAGCCATGGATACTTGGAATTTAAAGTGATGCGCTTTTACATGAGCTATCATTTTGTCTTGCCATACATCCTTTCCATCTCAACAAATCTGCTGTCAGGCCTCCTAAAAACAAAATGAATTTAAACAATTAATAATGGATTCCACATCTGACCTAATTTGAATGCTGTGGTCTCAAAAGCTGAGAAGATACACATGCACACAGTGTGCAAGTATGCATGCATGCTTCTTCAGAAAGCAAAGTCCTAGTTTCCAGGTCAAATACTGCCTTTGAACCCAGCTTGGAAATAAAATTCTGAAAACGGAACTTTATGATCATTTTCACTGATTGGTAAGATAAAATGTGCAATTGCTTCTCAGAATAACTGCTTGAACTGTTTCCTAATGAGATAGCAGATAGGAGACTTATTTATCTTCCAATATCCCTTTGATCTTTACTTTCATTCAGAAGAAAAGTGAAAGTATCCAAATCCACTTGTATCTTAAAAGAGCAAATGAGGTGACTCCTAAATGGCACCTGGAGGGTGAGGAAAAGGAGAAGAAAAAAAGATATTTATGTCAAGAGTTTCTACAAATGTAACCACCCAACTTCTTTCAGAAAGGATAGCTTAATTTAAAAAAAAGAAGAACCAACAGCTGACTAAGCCGTACTTGGCATTAGCTTCATGTTACGACACGAATTTCTATCATGATCCATGATAGGTTAGAATCAGCTAGCAAAGAAAAAAGAAAAAAATCCAAAGTTCTTTTGGTTAAATACCATAGTATTTAATCCACTGTATGAGATAAGAAAAAGTCAAGATCAAAGAAGGATATGAGCAGGTTGCCTGAGACAGGAGTAGGAATCCTGATATCTTTTTAAATTATGTTTAAATAACCTGTTTATGCCAAAAAATGTTTGATGCAGAAATGTTTGGTGACCTTCCTATTCTACCATATTAATCCAGTATTGATTGGATGCTAGAAACTAGATGAAAAATTCATTTTGGAAATTGCAGAACTTTCACTGCAAACATTCATTCTACAAACTGCAAAACTTTTCATCCCATGCGTGGGGCTTAATACCTTCTGGCAATGTGTTCCCCATAGCCTTGATACAAGTTTTCCCAAATTTTATAGATATTTGTCTGCATTTTTTGCAAAACAGATCCCTGTCTGAAACAGGTTACAGTATAAACCTAAAAACAAAAAAAGCCCAGCTTCGCAACAATTACAAATAATTGTTCCTTCTGAGTACACTCTGTGCCTTGTTCGGTTGAGAACAGATCCTTTCCCCAAGTGATTCATTATTTGCACTTTGTGACTCTCAACAGAGCCTTTTCCTTCCTTATGTGTCAGCGTTGTTCCTGAGAATGAGAGCCAAACTTTTGGGTTTTTAATACAACTAAGCTTCAGTCAATCCAAAAACACCAATGGAAGAGAATATTTGTAGCTCAGGGTTGGATTTTGGAGTCCTAGGTGCTTTTTGAGCTTGGTTCTTTCCTTGCAGACATTTCATTCAATGTACTGATGATGTTACCTAGTTTGGTAATGAAATGTCTGCAAGAAAACAACCAAGCTCAGAGGGCACCTAAAGGACTCCACCATCCAAAAACACCCTGTTTAATTTTAATAATCATGGATCCCTAATGGATTGAGATCATACAGACCACTGGAAAAAAATGCATTTATTTAGGGAAAAGTACAAATGGCCTTTGCATAGTAAGTTTTTTTCTGAAGTAAACCTGCAAATGTGAAAAGACATACTATAAAAGAAAGCATATATTCCTGAAGGCCTGAATTGCTCTCACTGGAAGAATGAATCAAAATGACAAGCGAAACAAATAAAGCCAAAATTCAATATTAAATGTTAAACCCTGAATACAACATGTTATATTTCCTAACCCCCCATCCCCAGTTTGAAACCAGGAGCATAAAATGAGGAAAATTTGAATAATTTGGAATGTATAAAGTATTCCTTTTCCGTATGGAGAGTCCAGTTTGTGGTTACAGCATGCTAAAATTAAAACAGAGGTAGAATTATGACAATTCAGTCAGGGAGCAAAGTTTTAATGAGTTTATTTTATTTTAGTGTTTTTAATTGTATTGTTTTTATTGTTGTTAGCTGCTGAGAGTCTTCGGATTTCAGTGGCATACAAATTTAATAAATAAATAAACAATGAAGTACATGAAATATATTTGCGTGGGAGAAGAGAGAATGGTAATAGTATAGAGGTAGTCCTCAACTTCCAACCATTTCTTTAGTGACTGTTCAGAGTTACAACTGCAGTGAAAAAGGTGACTTACACCTGGTCCTCATGCTTACAATTGCTGTAGCATCCCCATGGTCAAATTATGATAATTTGAGCACTTGGCATGTGTTTATGATGGATGCAGCATCTTGTGGTCATGGGATCACCCTCTGCGACCTTCTTAGCCAGCTTCTGAGAAGCAGAGTCAACGGGGGAAGCCAGATTTGCTGAACGACAGCATGTGTCACTCAACACCTGCAGTGATTTACTTAGCAGCCGTGGCGAAAATGTCATAAAATCAAGTGTGACCCACTTAACAACTACCTTGCTTAGCAACAGAAATCCTGGTTTCAACTGTGATTGTAAGTCAAGGACTACCTGTATCTGAAATAAATAAAAAAGTCTGCACTTGTTTGATTGGTGTTTGAGGCTGGCAGTGGGGAAAATGCTGCTCAGTGGGACTTACTTCCAAACAGTCCTGTAGAGGATCACCCTGTTCTTTCTAATTATTTCCTGAGAATTTTAGTTTCAGATAAATGAGATAAAGAAACAGAAGCATAAGACCAATTGCAGAGGTTATAGCTTGTCCACAACTGATGGGTCATTAGCTGAATATCCAGAAGAGGTCACTTCTAATGCCAGCCAAAGAGTGCAATAGCAGTAATTAGCTAACCGCTGGCAAGAGATGGAAAAGGGTTTTGCCATCTCACTAACCTCATCCAGACTGGTGACTCTCCTATCATCGCTGTTCACTGGATTATGGGTCATGAAGGATGTCTGGGGAGGCGACAAGCTTCTGGAGGGCAGGTTTTTCATTGCTGGTGGCAATAGGAAGTCCATGATCTTAACCCAGCAGAAACCGATGGACCCTTGTGGAGCCTTCCTCTGACCCAGCGATAAACCAAATCCACATCTATGCTTTCCTCTTGCAAACAGCAGTTTGGAAAGGAAAAAGTGATTTGGGAAAAATTACTGGGAGAGAGGCAGATTCCTCTGCAAACATCTTGTTTAAATCTGCCTTCTTGTTGCTAATGGCAGTGGGAAGCAGTGATTCTAAGCAGAGTTGCTGGGAAGAAAGGAGGTGTCTGTTTTTGTGTGTGAGAAAGAAAAAGAATGAGAAAACTGCCTTTGAAACCCAACAAACATGCTTCTCGGGTCTGCAAAGTTTCCTTGCTCTAGGAGGAGGTGACCTTGAAGGTGAAAAGACAGGGCTTATTTTAACAGAAGAGAATATTTATAGTTCAGGGTTGAACTGTGGGGTCCTTGGTGCTCTCTGAGCTTGGTTGCTTTCTTGCCAATGTTTCATTAGCCAACTAGATAACATCTTCAGAGTAGCATCTTCAGTATAACATCTTCAAGATGTTACCTAGTTGGGCAATGAAATGTCTGCAAGCAAACAATCAAACTCAGAGAGCACCAAGGACTCCACAGAGTATTTCAATCCCAGGTTAACAAGTATAATTCTTATAGTCGCACCATAGGTGGGGGGTGGGGCAAAGGATGTCACATATATCTTGGTATCATTATGCAAATAATTTACTGAGTTTGTATCATTTGCACAATGACATCCTGGCACACATGACTGGTGTTGTGACATCTACCAAAAACCTATAGCTTACACACCATGCTATGCCCTTGCAGTGCCATTTGTACCTATTATGGCTTGACGTGACAGCTGGACTCACACAACATGCTGAACCATAAACTTAGCCAAACTTACTTTAACATCATCTAGAGTGATGTGCAAGCTTAGCCCTGTGTAGGAGAGAAGTTATTCATAAGCCAAGACCTGTGATAAAATAATCCTCTTTACATCTCTCATTCATGACAGTCTGAAGGTCGTGACAATAAAGATTTGTCACAACACACATCCAAATCCAGTGCTCTTTGTTGTTCTTTATTTTGAGATTCAAGAGGAACAATGAATTAGGCAGGATTATAATTTTCATGGTTCATTTTCTGAACAAAAACTCCATTTGTTCACACATTTTCAAGGCCAGTTATACCTCTCCAACATATAATTTAGTTGACCAGAATATGTTGGAGTTCCAGAAAAACCGAGGGATGATGTCTGTGTTCCATGGAATCTCCTTCTACGTGACAATTCCAAAAGACAATATTCCCAGAATTAATAGTCACCACCAAATCTTGATCAGTTTACCAGAGCTTAGTCATTTCCCATTTTAGGATATTTTTTTAGTCTTCCAGGTACTTTTTCATCTCATCCCATTCCCCTGGAAATTATCTTCAATTTTATTATATTTCAATTCTTTTTTTGTTGTTGTTGTTGCATTCTCTTCCCAGATTTCATTCTGGAAAATCTCCACATGCAGCACAAATTGAAATCCTTTTGAGCAAACTTTACTTCTTTTTGGCCTGCTTTGAATAGGCCTCATGCACTCCATTTTTCATACAAAATATATAAATGTATCTAGAAACTCAGCTAACACCAGGGACTGGTAGTGGAAGATTCTCAGATAAGACTTGGATCGATACATTGCTTTTATTGGAGACCTAAGGAGCACTAATCTTGAAAAAAGACCTCTAACTTTCCGAAGCTGATCAGTCCATTGGTCAGTTGGTCGGTCTGTCAATCTACCTGCCTGTCTGCCTGCCTGCCTGCCTGCCTCTCTCTCTCTCTCTCTACCTACCTACCTACCTACCTACCTACCTAC
>JANHZU010007420.1:0-10668 GCA_032468055.1 Acrochordus granulatus | reverse complement strand
AACAAAGGGAAAAGGGAAAAAGGCATAATATATCATTTTAGCAGTAAATAGTTACAATTCTATATGTACAATAGTTATCTAATACAATTATTATTCAAAGCACTTTCTATGTGTGTTTTTTTCTTTTGTTCAACTGTAAAAAAATATATTTTTATCTTTGTGGGGGGGTTTCTTTTTTGTCATTATTTCAAAAGCAATAAAATATTTTTTAAAAAACAGAACATATGACCATGCCAGGGGTGGGGGGACAGAGAGAGAGAGAGAGAATCCTGCAACTTTGGGGTTATTCCTGGATATTGAAATGCGAAAATTGTACTGTACTGGCTGTTAATTTAAGCAGTGGACACCAAGACTGCAACAGTCCACTGGGAAATCATTTACCTGAACAAAGGTTTTAAGATGTCGTATTCCACACATATATTCTGTGCTGGAGAGAGGCTTACACGCGTGCGCGCGCGCACCATTTTTTCAACCTGATTTTAAATCTTCGGACAGCAGCCAGTGATGAAGCAAGTATTTAGACTAAGTGCAGTTCAGGCTTTGTGAGTTCAAAGAGTTTTAGCAACCTTGGAACTTGAACAGTTCACAAGCTGCCAGCAGGAGATATTCAGGGGCAGAGATATGAGAATTGTCCAAAAGTCTGGGCCAGAAAGTTCTACAAGCAAGCCCTAGAGCCAACCCAAGACCCAAACGAAGAGTAAGAAAGACTCAGATTAGGACAATAAGGGGACAAAGATGAGAAGCAGGGGGACTGTCTCCAACAAGGGCAGAAAGTATGGAGGCTGCTCTTACATAGTCCAGGTTTTTGGTGTGGCTTAATTAGGGGAGACGTCCCCCCTCTTCCTGGGCATGCGGCGGCACAGTGGTTGCTTGGTGGCACACTGGGCTTGGTGGCCAGAAGGTCAGCAGCTCAACAGTTCAAGACCCAGGCGTTGCTGCGTAACGGGGTGCGCTCCCGTTACTTGCCCAGCTCCTGCCAGCCTAGCAGTTCGGAAGCTTGCAAAATGCAAGTAGACGAAGAGGTGCCGCCTTTGGTGGGAAGGTAACAGCGCTCCATCCGCCTCGGCATACAGTCATGATGGCCACATGACCACGGAAGCATCTTCTGACAATACTGGCTCCCTTGGCTGTGAATCAGAGATAAGTACTACTCGCTCGAGTCAGCCATGACGCCCGCAGGACAAACCTTCACCTTTTACCCCTCTCTTCTTGCTCCAGCTTAATGGTTCAGAGGGCGGCTGTCCACCTGAACACCTGACAGTCCATTAGGTTGGCTGTTTTAGTCTCCTAATTAGATTCAGAGGAGTCCAAGATCTTAAATCAGGTGTGCCCAACCTTGGCAAATTTAAGATGTGTGGGCTTCAATTACCAGAGTGCTGGCTGAGGAATTCTGGGAGTTGAAGTCCACACAAGTTGCCAAGGTTGGTCACGCTTGCCCTAAAGAGTATCGCAGTTAGTTTGTAGTTGTGACTGTGGCTCTAGCCATAATAATTTTCTCTTTCTTCTTCCTATTTTGAGCATTTAGTACAATAAGTTTATAGTTGCAGATGATAACAAATTTCAGGGTTTTTTTTCCAAATATTTGTATTTCAATCTAGTCCAATCTCCATTCCACCAACTATAATATTTTTAGTGCTTTTTGTTCAATTATATTTATTTCAAGGTATGCAAAGAGGGTGTGGGATATAACTAAGTGGAAGAAAAGTATTTTTATATAAATTGGACAAAGAAATCTGAAAGAAGTAATCAAAATAAAAACATTAATTCCTGGTGAAAAGCATGTATTGGCTAGAACCTGGACCACTCAGATTTATATGATGCTGGATAATTTCTAATCCATCTCCAACTTTTAACTTTCTGGGAAATATTATTAAAAGGTGATAGGCTCTGGAGGAAGTGGATTATTTGGACTTTTTTCAGTCAAGTTTCAGGCCTGGGCAAAGTATCAAAAAAAACATTGATCACTTGTGGATAATCTATGGTAGGATTGGAATAAGGGTGATGCATCCATTTTGGCCTCCTTGGCTTTCAAAACATCAATCATGGCGTTCTTCAGACCAGCTCAGTGGTTGGGCATCAGAGCATGGTGTTATGATGGTTCTCCTCCTTGGATCTATTTCAATTAGTTTTGATTGGGAGAGTAGGGGGAGAGGTCCAGCCTTTGGCCCCTATTTTGTGAGATACAGCAGAGCTCTAATTTTTCCCTTTTCTGTTTAGTATCTACATGCATTTTCCAGAAGTTCATCCATTGACCAGAGTTGGGTATCAGCATCATGCTGAAGATATCCAGGTATACAGCTCAACTCCTGAGCTATCCGAAGATACCCCTAAAGTTCTCTCCTGGTATTGGAGATCTGGATAGGTAAAACAAGCTCAAGCTCAACTCAGTAAGATTGAATGGCTGTGGATTTGGGAGCACCTGGATCAAAGAATTTCCATATTTTGTTCTGTATGGGGTGCAGTACCCCAGACACACCCAAATACACGATCTGGAATATACTGCTTCGGCTTATAGAGCAGGTGGCAGCTGCAGCAGAAGGGGCCTTTCAACAAATCCATCTTGTATGCCAGTTGTGCCCATTCCTGCATCAGGAGGCTTTACTCAGTCATTCGGGCCTTAGTCACTTCTCATCAGGATTACTGCAATATGCTCTACGTGATGCTGCCCATGAAGATCAATCACATGGAAGCTGCTGGTTGTCCAGAATGCATAAGTATGAATAGTTATGGGTACACCTTAATATGCCCATGTAAGTTTCACGTTAATTGGATTGTTATGTAATCTTTTAATTTTGTATTAGTTAAAGAGCTGAAAGGTTTATTTAATTAAACTTCTTGCTTCTATGGAAGATTTTGATTGAGAAAATTTTCACCTCTACAGCTGAGAAAGACACGTTTGGTCTTAAACCCCTATCTTAACCCAATGATTTAACTTAGAGCCTGTTCAGGAATTTAGAAGGAAGGTTCAAAGATGCTTCCATCTATTATCCTTGCTGTTATTGCTGTTCACTCGCAGTCATGTCCAACTCTTCATGACCCCATGGCCTGCAGCACGCCAGGCCTCCCTGTCCCGCACTGCCTCCCAGAGTCCACCCAAACCCACACCCATCGCACTGACGATGCTATCCAACCACCTCATCCTCTGCATCCCCTTCTCCTTTTGCCTTCAGTCTTTCCCAGCAGCTCTTTTCCGACGAGTCCTCTCTTCGCATTAGGTGGCCAAAGTACTTGAGCTCCAGCTTCAGCATCTGTCCCTCCAATGCGCAGTCAGGGTTGATTTCCTGTACGACTGACTGGTGTGATCTCCTTGCCGTCCAAGGGGTTACCTCTGGATTGCCTGCAATTCCAAGAATAGGTCTGGCTGGTTTAAGGTAATGCAGGCAGATGTTTCATTCACACTCCTACCTGCTCCAAAGGATTGTTCTGTCCTTCGACATTAAATCTTAATTTCTGCCATGGCAGCCCAAAGTGGCACAGGTGGTCTGCTCAGCCAAGTCGGAAGGATCATACCTTCAAAGAAGATCCAAGGTGGCCAATTTAGCCAGTTCTCAAACACATCTCCCTGCGTTTTTGTGGACGCAGCAGGAGGGGGGGACCCAGTTTGGTGGAGTGGTTAAGGCATCAGGCTAGAAATGGGGAGACCATGAGTTCTAGTCCCATCTTAGGCACAGAAACCAGCTGGGTGACCTTGGGCCAGTCACTTTCCCTCAGTCCCAAGAAGGAGACAGTGGCAAACCACTTCTGAAAAACCTTCCCAAGAAAACTGCAGGGACTCGTCCTGGCAGTCTCTTAGAATTGGACACGACTGAACAGAAGAAAAACAAAATTAAGAAGCACTACTGATTTAATAGCACTTATTACCTCCAGGAACTGATATGATGTTTTCATTAAACAAATTTTTAACAAGCTTCATTTGAGATAAGTTCACTGGAGGCAGCACAGCAGCAGGCGATACTTTTCCGCTTTCTCACTGATGTGTGATTTATTGGGACTGGTTCAAAAGTGCTGCAACTCACTGCTGGTGAGTTAAACCCAATATTTATCTGTTTAAAAAAAATAATAAGTGGGATTGCTTTTACTTTTGTTCTGAAATGTTCTTTATTTTCACCCAGCAACTTTCAGGTCTAAGGTGAAGGAAAAGACTACTGAGAAAGAACAGGAGAATATATAAAAGAAAAAGAAAAAACAGAAATATACAGGAAAGATTAGCAACTGGTTGTCCTGAATGTGATGCATGTAAAGTATAAAGAAAATCTCCCAGTTGAACTGGACTCCTGGTCACTTTAGGGACACAATCATGAAGTTTTCTTGGTAATTTTACAAAAATAGTTTGCTATGGCCTTTTTCCAGGATTTATGTTTTTGAATTTCACATTTAAATCTTCAAAGTTGGTGTTGCTTGCCTCTCCCATGCAAATGTTAAGCACATATGACCCTTCTTTGCTTTTTTAAAAAAATTAAAATAATTCACAAATAAAAGAACAAAATGTACATTTATTAACATATATATATACACAGTATATCTCTATATATACATATAATATAGAGATGCATATATTTATGTACATATACAGTGTGTGTGTGTGTGTGTATACATACACATACACTTACCTCTCTCCAAGCTGTCTTGATCTTAGCCTCTTACCTCATTGTCCAGGGTGGTTGGATACTGCTGTTCTCCAGGATTACAGCAACTGTAATGTCTACCAATTCATTGGTTTGAATTATGGCGGTAGTAGGGATTGTCATGAGGGCTCTGTTGGCATTTTCCAACATACTATCTATCTCGGTGCGTCTCCACTGACTCCTGGTAACTGGTCTCGAGGGTTGACTAGAGCTAATTTATCCATGAGTTTATATCTCATATCAGCTGCTGTGCTCTGTAAGGGAGAGGGTGGTAGCAACATTCCAGATTCAGCTGTTGGCTGCACCTCCAGTTCTTTTCTTGAATATGGGACTTAAGTGTAGTTGGTGTCCCTCAATCTGTGAGAACTTCCTCTTCATTACGTTGAAGCACTGAGTAACTAGATGTTTCTCAGTTAATGTGGTCTTCTGTCCATCCATAGTTCCCTCATACTTTTCATATATCCCCTCTCAGTAGAACTACTGTTGTAGAAGCATTCCATCAGCTCCAAGTTCTTTGTCTCATCCATGCAGTTTCTCTCTGTCTCTCTCTCTCTCTATATATATATATACATATTATATTTTTGCTTTATATATCTTTGCTTGCTATAAAAGGGAAACACGTACCGGTTTCCCCATTTCTGCCAAGCCTTTCTAATTTTCCTATTTCTATTGCTATTGACTCTCCCCACATTTGCATTTAAATGCATTGATTTTACACTTTTTAAAAACCTTGAAATGTTTTTATGATTATTGTAAGCCACTGTGGTATATTGATGGTAGTAATACAGTATTCTGTACTGAGACACAGTGTAGAAGAATTTTAAACAAACGAATAAATATACGCAAGGTCATTATCACGATGGGGGTGTATAAATGCACGGGCGCTGGCAAAGCAATTGTTACACCAGAAGTTACCCCATAGCTGGTTTGGGCTTTTCTACTCTTCCTTTGCGAGGAAAATCAGTTCTTAGATGAGTGGAATTGATTAAATCAAGTTGATGAATAGAGAACTGCGGCCACCGTTCGTCATCTTATTGGAATGATCCCGCAGATTCGCAATGGGGATTTTTTTCTTTTTGGCGCCTGGCACGGAAGTCCCCTCCTCTTGATTTATGGGAGAGGTTTCCCTTTCTGTTTTATTGCTTTGATTCGCTCCTCCCTTTTGGCTTCTGAAGGAAAGCGGGCACAGGAAGTCACCCGAGCTCCGTTGCCTGTCGAAACTGGGGGTCCTTTGCCTGTGAGCAGGTCTCCTGCCCTTCCAAGGGGTGCAAATCGGAGCGAATCCCTTTGCGGCTGGGGTCTCCCTCGGCATTCTTTGGAGGGAGTCACAGCGGCGCATGCTGTCCGACAAACACTCCGGTCAACCTTCGTGGCTTACTTTTTGTTTCGTTTGTTCTCATGTCTTTGTTTGCTATTTACTTGTTTTTATTTACTTTGTCTACTTCTGATTTCTATCTTGCTTTTGTTACTGTTTATAAATGGCTCAAAGTGGTGAACATACCTGATATTCCTTCCTCTCCTCTTTTCCCATAACCACCACCCTGTGAGCTGGGTGGGGCTGAGAGACAGTGACCGACCCAAAGCCACCCAGCCGACCTTCATGCCTAAGGCCGGACCAGAAGTCACCGGCTCCGAGTCCCGACCTTTCTCTCCAGACCGCAGAGGTGGAACCAACCGTTGCAAAACCACCTTTCACTGTGAGACGGCAGGACTGAACTCGTGGTGCACAAAGCCCTCGGAAGGGGAGGGGGGCGTCCTGCAGGCAGAGCGCTGGTCAAGAGGAAACGATGCGAGGCTGCCTTTGGCCCACGGGGCCATCCCAACTGGGCACTGCCTCGGAGGAACAGCAACTCCTGGAAGACATGAACTCACCCGCCTGGCCAAAATGAAAAACTTTGGCTCCCGAAGAGTTTCTCTTTTTTCCGACAGCCGAAGCAGGAACAGCCAGAGGAACCAACAGCCTCACAGATGGGGTGGGGGCAGTCTTTCAGCAATCCCACTGGAATCCAGGAGGTCACTGAATCTCTGAAGACCCCTCAGTGTGACCTAGGATGCTGCTGGAGAGGGTTTGGATCTTGGAAGGAGAACACCACTTTCCTGCCTGATCCCTTTGATCCAGTTCCTACCCGGAGGGGAAGGGGCCACTGAGGACTCATCTTCAACCAATACTTAGCAGACACTGGACGTGGGTGGAGGGATGTTTGTAGCCGAACCTTCAGAGAGGAACAAGGAAGAATAGCCAGAGGTGGCCTGAGAGCCGAGGAATCCACTATCAGGGAAGAGAGAAAGAAAAAAAAGCACCTGTTTGGTCTGGAAAAGATCCTGTGCTGGATCCTCTGTAGCCCCAGATGTGGCTGAAAAACTGGAAATCTGGAAGGTTGCCATAGTTGGCGATGCCAATGCAGGTAGTCTGGCCCGATCTGGCCTGAGGCAGCTCCTCTATCCTGGTGGATGTCCGGGCAGGTGCTTCTTCGAGGCTCTTGCTCCTGCTCCACTCCTTGAGCCCAGCAAACGGGGAAAGCAGCAAAGCGTCCCTCGACATCGAGCTTGGCGCTCCTCTAACTATCCCGTGTTGACTGGAGTTCGGGGACGGTAAGGGTCTGCGCTGGACGCTCTCCGAGATGCTCGCAGAAGACACAGCCCATGGGCCGGAGCGCTGGAAGGGCTCCCAGCGAAGACTCCAAGGCAGTTTTGTCGAGAGCCGGAGGTCCAGCAACAACCAGGCCGTGCTCCACACAAGGAGGGGAGGCGGCTTCAGCTGCTGGATTTCTGCCGGGCAGGTGACCGTTGAAAGCCCTTGAGTGGAGTCCGTGGCAAAAGAGGACCACGTTATCTCGCTTCCTGCTGCAAGATGGAGCAAGAAGCGTGGGGAAAGTATCTGGACAGCAGGAGAGGAGGCAGCGCCACGCTGAGCACAAAGGACCAGGTGCGGAACTGGAAACTAGGAACTGTTCCCTTCTGTTCTGGGAGAGAGAGACCACACTCCACAACCAACCTGGTTGCATTCGTGACTGCGGCTCGGGGTCTTCGGCAATCTACAGAAGGAGGGGTACTATTTGGAAGGCTGCTTATCAGTCCCGAGGACCTACGGCGCGAAGAACCCCCAGGGTCAAAACCCAGCAAGTTTGCAAACACCTTTGAGGCAGGGGGATGTGTTTAATTATTGCTTTTAGAGGCTCGAGGGGCTGCCCCTTTACCGTGGGGTGAGCAGAAATAAGAAGGCAGCAGCAGGGAGGGTGAACCAGCAAGACTCACGGGCCTGAGGAGAGTAAGAACAAGGATGCAGCTTACTTGAGGACGGAGCTCCAGCGCTCCAGCATCCGTCTTCTTGTCCCCACGCAGCCTACTTAAGGGGAGCTGCGACCCGGTGCAACAGCGCATGGTGTTCGGTCAATCGCAGCTGCAGGGAGTCCTCCAACAACTGGAACCGGAATTTCCACTGGTAAGCAAGATGATTCTTAAGTGAGTTACACCCAGTTTTATTACCATTTTTGCCCCGGTTGTTAATGAATCACTGCAGTTGTTAATTGACTCATACAGTCATTAAGTGCGTCTGGCTTTCCTCATTGATTTTGCTTGTCAGAAGCTGGCGAGCAAGGTTGCAGATGGCAAGCAATCACTTTACCCCGTGACCCTGCAACCATTATAAATGTAAGCCCGGTTGCCAAGCGCCCAGATTTTGATCACAGAACCACTGGGATGCTGCAAGAGATGTTAAGTGTGAGGGCCAGTCATAAATCACTTTTTCAGTGCTGATGTAACTATGAGTGGTCGCTAAACGAATGGTTGCAAGTCAAAGCAATCTGTAGTTCTTTCATCTGAGCATTCCTGCAGCCTAGTCGTTGTCACTGGCAGAACCCATTGTCCCTTAGTACAACAGTTGCTAAACGAATGGTTGTAAGTTGAGGATTTCCTGTACATACATCTTATGTCCGTCGACAGATCCAGCAAGATCAGTGACTACGTGGCTTAAGCATTTTAGTGAACTTAGACATCGTATCGTAAGTGGGTCTGGGTTGGCACCACGCACGAAGAACAGAAACAGGATTCGAAATAATTACGCTCGATGTGCACAGAAAGCCACGAAGTTGTTAACCGGCCAACGCACCCGAGGGCAGGCGCAGGTCCCTGGAGGCGTTTGGTTCTGGGGGGCACCACCCGGGCGGTGGGGGGCCAGCTCGCAGCTTTCCCGAGAGCTTTCAGGCGTGCTGGCCAGCGTTTCTTCCGGGCAGGAAGGTTATTCCGATCACATCCACAGCAGCCGAGGGTTTTATTGACTGCTCTCCTCTCCATCGTAATCCAGCAGGATTTTTTTCCCTAAGCTTCACAGAGCAAAACTGGCAAGAAGAAGGACAGGAGTGGAAAAAGAGAGAAAAAGAAGAAAAAGACAGCCTCAACTGTGCAGCCATTAAGTGTTTCAGTTTGTCCAGGGCACCGCGTGGCCGAAGAGGGCACGGGAGGTCAGGCAAGCAGGAACAAAGGACTGGTTGCTGGGGGGCTTAAACAAAAAATCTTTGGGGGGATTTCCGTCAGTGCAAACCAGGGTGAAGAGCAGCTGTGAGGCATGTAAAAGGGGGCGGGGTTTGACTGCACAATCGCAGTGGCCATCTGGACTTTTTGACCCATGCACACCCCTTGCCACATGGGCTATATTATGGGATATCCAGCCTCTCGTCTGCATCCCTCCAGACCCTTAGCAGCAAGCATGATCAAACACTCATCCTGTTGCTAGATTTCACTATGTGTTTTACTCCTTAAAAACTTCCAGTCCCACACAAGCACACACACACACAATATGCAGGCTAATTTTTCCCGTTTTAGATGTGGGCCAAAAGGTGGTTACATCTTAATTTAAAAAAAATAAAAATTAAGTAAAAGGCACTCACTCCTTCTTCTCCAATTTGGTGCTCCGCAGAGATGTTGGACTTCAGCTTCCATAATTCCCAGCCAGCATTGCCTTCAAGTCCAACTTATTTGGAAGCACCAGGTTGGGCAGAGCTGATTCAGCCCATTAGAGGGGAGGGGAGGGGAGGGGAGGGAGGAAGATGGGAAAAAAGGGAGAACAGGAAACATGTCATTAAGGAAGGGAAGCATGATAGTTCACTACTGGGGAAGGGGAGGGCATGAAAAAGAAACTGAAAGCACCCCACTTTGTGTGTGTGTGCTGCAAGGGGAAACGGAGGAGGTCTTTCACGCTTCTCTTGTTGTACCCTACAACGATCCAGCCACGTTCCTGGAACCGCAGGGGTCTCTGCTTTTGGACCCGGCCTACCTTGAAGGCTGGCAGATGAGGAGGTCGCGCCTCACAGGCTCGGGGGCGTGAGCCATTCGTGCAACCTCCCCTGGAAAGCGGCCGTTGCGACCCGGTCCCTGCACTGAGTTGCCGCCACCGATGAGATTCTTCCAGGGACCGTCCGGTGGGTGCGGGGGTACCCCTGCCTCTGTTACCCTGCCACAAAGCTGGCATCTCTAGGCAAAAAAGGTGACGGTTCCCCCTCCAGGTGTGGCCGGCCGGCTCTGGGGTTGGTGCTCATCCCCACTTCCCAGCCGAAGAGCCAGCGCTGTCCGAAGACGCTCCCAGGGTCATGTGCCCAGCACATGACTCGACGCCAAGGCGCGCGGAACGCTGTTCCCTTCCCCGCAGTTGGCGGTCCCTGTTCGTCTACCTGCACTTTGCCTGCTCCCGAACTGCTGGGCTGGCGGGGGCTGGGGCAGGGGCAGGAGCAGGAGCTCGCCCCGTGACCCGGCAGCGACGGGGTCTCGACCTTGCGCCGCCCGCCTTCCGGCCGACACGCCCAGCGCCTTCACCGCTCGGCCGCCGACCCCCGGCGTCTCTCGGAGGGGCTTCGGGGAGGCTTTTCTGACCCCCGCAGTGCTGATACGGGATTCATCGGGGTCACTTTTACGAGGCTCAGGCGCAGAAATCTGCTGCCTCCCGCCCACATCAGGGCTCTTCGGACCTTCCCCCCCGAACCCCTCAGCCCTTTCTCCGGACGCTGCTTTCCGTGCTGGGCCGGGGAGCCCCATGTACCGCCGCCGGGCC
>JANHZU010007419.1:283860-316082 GCA_032468055.1 Acrochordus granulatus | reverse complement strand
GGTGTTTTATTATGCATTTATGTTGTGTTTTGTTGTTTTTTATTTTTCTGTGTTGTTGAAAATTAATTAAAAAATTATAAGAAAAAGAAGTCGCCAACTCCAGTCACCACTCCATCACTCCCAGCTTATTCGGTTCACCAGTCCCAGTCTTCAGCCACTGTTGCAGAGTTGTGCCTGGAAACAAACTGATTGCCAATGCAATTCAAGCAAAACAAACTGTTTCCCAATAGACTCTTCAGGCATCTTGCAGTAATCTAAATGGGAAATGATTAAAGCACAGGTCATTGGTCCAAAAATCACTTAGAATAGCAGCTGAAAGTGAGCAAATACTTTCCAAAAGAAATGTACGGTCCATAAGTCTGCTTTTGTTCTACATTTAATACCTATATAACTCGTCCTGCCTCTGCCCATTGCTCCAACTACAAACAGAAAAAACAAATTACTATGACTGCCCTTGTGTTTATTAATACAGTAGTATTAAATATAGGGAGGGGCATCTATAGGAAGAGGGTATCAAATAAAGTCAAGTTGCCAGCTGCAACACTATGGCCAAAGTCTTTATTTATATAGTCATGAGTCTTTATTTACATAGTTTTATTCACAGAGTCATGGCTGCCATTTTTATTTTACGGGCACTCCAGGCAATAGACAAACTGAGAATGAAAGGTTTAATGTACTTTTTAAATCTCCAAAAGTTCCTCATCATCTCAAAATAAAACTCCAGGAATACACATAAAGCGTGTTTATAACAGCTCAGCATCATTGTTTGTCCTTTGTGACACTAAGCCACTCAGATCTTAAATGAAGAATGAATGAATCTGGTCCAGAAAATCCTGAAACCTGGCTTAAATATAGGTAGTCCTCACTTACCAACTGCAATAGGGACAAGCAACTCCATCACAAAACAGAACTGTTGTTAATCACATCACTTACATCAGTTCTGCTGGTTCCATCTGCATTTGTTAAGTGAATCATCCTGGATTGTTAAGCATGATGTCATGTGTCTGCTACTTGCAACTTCCTGTCTGCTTCCCCATTGACTTTGTTTGTCAGAAGCTAGCTGTGAATATCACAAATGGTGATCACTTGACTGTGGGATGCTGTGACCACTGTAAATGTGAACCAGTTACCAAGAGACCAGATCACAATCATGTGACTGTGGGGACATTATGACAGCTGCAACTTCAAGGACGAGTCCCAGGTCTTGTTTTTCAACATAGTCATAACTTTGAACAGTTGGTGAACAAAGAGTGATAAGTGGAGACTATCTGTACTGACACTGTCAGAATAAATTGTGTGTGTGTGTGTGTGTTTGTACACACAGAGACACAAATTAGAGAGAGAGAGAGAGAGTTTGTTGAAAACACTAAATTTCACATTAAAATGTTCATG
Source organism: Acrochordus granulatus (assembly GCA_032468055.1). Taxonomy (NCBI): domain Eukaryota; kingdom Metazoa; phylum Chordata; class Lepidosauria; order Squamata; family Acrochordidae; genus Acrochordus; species Acrochordus granulatus. Next base: position 314,690 of record JANHZU010007419.1, on the reverse strand, counting down.
AGTTTTTTAAATGAAAATACCGGGGCAAATTAGAACAGCAATTTAGTATTTGGGCTGTAATAATGGTTTTTATCTCAGGAATATATTTTCCAGTGTTAGTTCAGTTTATCTCAGTCTCTACAATTACAGATAGTCCACATTTCACTGCAATGTTTTGTCTGATTATGCCAACCTGCAGTTTGGAAAGAAACTGATTTACTAAACATCAGGCTACAGAAAAAAAAAAGTTTGCAATTAAGAAGTCTGTGGCATTCAAAATGCAGTTCTCTCTAAAATGAACTCTCTCTTTGGCTGAAGATAAGAGTTTATTCTGACTGAAACAAGAAACCAATATAAAGAAGACTGTATCTTGATAATATAAGATTTTCAGCACTATTTTATTGATCCCATATACAGTACTTTAGTTGCAAAGCAAATTTAGTATGACATTTTTAATATATCCAATAAAGAATTGAATAGCAACTCAAAGCTCACTTGTGACTTTCCACTTCTTGCCTGATGCAATTTCAAGTTGTTGCTATTGTTTTTAAATTGCCATACTAACATGGTGTGGCTGTCATTTTGTTACAATATGCCATACACTGAATAAGGATTTTTAAATCTTTCCATATTAAAATATAGAAATAAAATAAAAATAAGATGATAGCTAGATAATGTAATACAATAAAAATGCAGCAATCATGTGTAATAGGCTATATCTTATTTTAATCATTATCCATCCATCAACTCATTAAGTCTCACTTGAATTCCCTGTGCTATTCTTTGTTATTTTTAAAAGTCAAATTAGCCTGACGTTCAGTGTAGTTGTGGATTTTTCGCCAGTAAACTTTTCCTTTCTTTATCCTTTCATTTTGAAACAATGCATCCATAATGCACCCTTTTTCAATCTATAGTTCTGATTCAACATGGAAAAAGCAGCCCTATTCAAATCTGGCATCCGGTGGAACCAATATCTATGTATCCTGGCTATCCTGCTCCTTGCACATCCCACATTCTTCATGTTCAACAAAGAACAGTTGTTGATTTATATCTACTTGAACATTCAGAATTAAGGATAAAGCAGGTCCTAGATGTCTCTCCATCAAATGAACATGAGTACGACTTAACTTCAGACTTTCTGGCTGAGTGCTTGGAGGTCAGGGAATTCTTTAACAAAGGCGGGTTAGGCATTATCGTAAAACCATGCCTTTTTAAAAAGTTGCCGTATTGCTATTGCTGTGATACTCTCTATAAGGAATAGAATAGAAAAAAGCTTAGGAATAAGAGGGATATAATAGCTAGATTGATGGGCAAGTATAGAGCACAAACTTACTTAATGCTGGCTTATACCACTGTGGTTTTAGCCTATTGTCTATACTGAATAGCAGCAGTTCTGCGAAAATCTCAAGTAATGTTTTCCAATCTATAAACTGAGCAATTTTTAATTCTGAGATACAAAGACAACCTGGCATTTTCCTTATACTAAGTACATGTTATGCCACTCAGTTACTGTCTGCCTTCTATCCTTCGTGCCAGGTACTATAATGATTGCCGTAAAAGGATGCCTATTTACATTTATATTATTAACACTCTGCAAAACAGAAGATAGTTTAAAAAAGGAATGTGACATTCTGCCAATATTCAACATAATTTGTTGCATATAATAAGGATAGTCAAATTTATTCCAGCATTTGATTTAATAGAGAAGTCTGAATTTCTCCTGTCTGTGCAGATCAATAAGCCAAGTTCACTTCCATGTCCGATTTCTGTTCCAAGAGTTAGAACATAAATGGCTTGTGTTCATTTCTCATCCTCATTAAAGTTATTAGTCAAACTTATTTTGGCATCTCATTTTTTTAAAAAAAGTAACAATGATACCAAGCAGATACACATTGGCTTTTTTTTAGTTATCTCTCTTTATTTTTTAAAGTTTGAACTGAATTAAAATAGTTTGCTTTGGTTACCTCTTCTGATCTTGACTAATCAGGAGTTTGATTCATAATCCCTAAGATTACTGCCTAGCTAAGATTACTGCCTAGAAGGCGTTTTAATGAAGCAACAACTGTTGTTTAAATGAAATAAAAGTTTCATTTCTAGGAATATTCCACTATACGCTTGTAGGTTGGTAGTTAATCCCGTGAAAGATGGGGGTGAAAAGAAAGCTAGATTTGACCAGCCCAAGAATTTTTGTAGTGCCATTGTAAACAAAGCACATACCAGTCAGAGAAGGATGTATCATAATCATGATTCATTGGATGGACAGAAACACCACACTAACCAAATTTCTGAAATGCTTGATTTAAAAATTAAAAACAACTTTCAAACTATAAGTGCTATACAGTGTACATGTATATTATTATAGTATTATAGTGCTATACAGAACACATGTATGTTATTGCATGTATAATTGCACAAACATTAATGAGTTCTTTTCAAGTCAAAGATATGTACTCACAGGATATAAACTTCATAAGAAATACTGTAGTATAACACTTGTTTTGTCAGTTACGGTCAAAGGGGGCTTTCGAAATCAGTTTGATAGACACATGAAATTTTAAAGTTTCAGTATTACTTATCTGCAATACTTCAGCCATGTATTTGTCAAAGTAATTCTATATCACAATTTACAAATAAAATATAATTTATATATCTTTGGAATACTTACACTTCATTTTTCCCTATGATTCTAGAAGAAGAAGAACAAGAGTTTGAATAAGGCAAGCTTGGCCAACTCTGTATTCTCTAAATATGTTTTGCTTTAACTTCCATTGCACACAGCCCTGATAGGTATTATGGGTACTATAGTCAAACAGTTAGAGAGTAAATTTGGCTTCGGAAAGGGCAAGACCAGCTGTACATCATTATCCAAACTGACAAAACCATCTGAGGCAAAAACTACACATTTCCTAAATTGATTTCCTTTTCCCTTGTGACTATGAAGTATGCCTCAATCCTGGAATCAAATTTTCAACCCAGATGGCCTGAGAGCTTTATAATAGTGGCCAAATGCCCATTTTATGTAGAAGAAAAAAAAAGAAATAGAAAGAATTGAGTACAACAGGTCTTTTAACATATGAATCTGAATTGAAGGACTTTGACAAAACATTCAGCAATCTGAAAACATCTGGTAGGATATATCTTGGACAGAGATGATTTTTTAACCAAAAAACACATGCTGAACTAATGGCTTAACACCAATACTTCAAAAGTAATGAATAGACTTGCATTTACTAGGTTTATATTGAAAACACAAATGTGGGATCCCAGTGTCTGCTGTGATGCAGAACCCATTCTGCCCTCTAAATGCAGTGATGGTTTCTATCTTCCTGCCTTTAAGCCAAATAAGGCAATTTGATAAGAATCCAAGAAGTCCAATCCAAGTTAATTGGCAAGAGATTGTTGTTTACTTCTTTTTGATTCACAGTGGAATTTTTGATCAAGTCATTTCTATTCATGCATTTAAATTTTAAAACTTGGCAAAAAAAATCATCATGGAAACAAACAAGTCAGATAATGAATCTACATTTAGGGCACCTGAATTCCAAACCAGCCACATCCATTCTTACAAAATCACTGTAAGCTTACTATACTTTGGATTCTTTGGAAAACATTAAGCAATTTTAATCAAGTATTATTGGGAAAACATTGGGACATTATCTTTTATCTGAATGTCCTTCAGTCTACTTTGAATTACTTGTGCTTTCAATTGTAAATACTATTAGAATGAAGTATTACGATAATTGTCTGCACTTATTTACTGAAATATGGAAGTCCAACTTGTGAAGTCACAATTTATTTCTCTTGACAATTTACTAAATAATAATTTATCACTTAATGGTATACAGCTGAATATATGAATACCTTCATTGAGAATTAACCCATGAAACCGTGTTGAAAGATTTTGAAATATAGTATATTTCAACCTAGCAGTTCAAAAGCATGTAAAAATGCAAGCAGATAAATAGATAACACCTTTGGTGGGAAAGGTAACAGTGTCCATGCATGTTGGTATATAGTTATGCCAACATATGACTATGGAATGTCTTTTCAGGTTTTCAGTTGGGAAACGGAGATAAGCACCACCCCTTAGAGTCAACCACAAGTGGCGGGGAAACCTTTACCTCTTTATAGATATTCAACACACATTTTGATTTTACATTTCAATCAAATGAGTACATTTACCATTAGGCAGTGGTCACAATACTTAGTCTTCCTATGCCAATCTCTACCATTTTGTTATGATCAAATTAAAACACACTTTAATGCTGCCATTTATTTAGAATCCCGAAATATCCTTTCTGAGATGTTGGCAAAAATTTGCATATTTGCAAAGAATAAGTATCTAGTACATAACAAGAGCAGGAAGTCCCATAACTATTTAATTTCCAGAATGTGTATACAGTTTGCATCTACAAAAGCCTGATAATTGCACATGCAGATCTCTGGCAATTAAATTTACTTCAGGGATAACCCATATATTCTATTCTGAATCTTTCTTGAAATTAATTCCTTCTTTCATTTTGAGCAATCTAAGACCTCTGGTTAAAAATACTTTTAACTTAACTAACAGTAAAATCCCAAGCATACTCCTTCTAAGCAAGCAAGCTCCTTTGTATTCAAGGTGCTGATTCCTAAACATTTGACAATTTAAGTAATTTTCAGATGTGCCATAAAATAAACCTTCGCAAGCATGTTTCAAAGATTACATTATAATTATTGTTTTAAGTATATTTCTGATAAGGATGTACAAGCTGTCTTCAAAGAAAAGAACTGGAGAGAAAAGAAACACAACAGACACTTCTAAAAGTCTGATTGACAAATACAGCTGTATATTTACACCAAATACACACTACAATCTGTAACTTTATAGAACAAGATATTCTTCTTGGCCAAGTCTTTGAAAAAAATCATTGCTGGGCACTTTTTTTTCCAGACAAGGCAGAACTATGGCTAACAAAGACAATGGATCACAACTTCAGTTAGTATGAAGTTCAAGATAAAATATAAACAGACCCTATCACTTGAGTAGCAGATCCTCTTAAATTATAAGCTGTGACACACTGCTAAGACACTATCGCAGTAAAGGAGCAGCAGGAGAAGCAAAGTAATGCCACCAACTTCACTGTAGCCCAAACATTACAATAATAATAATCAAAGTTTTAAGACTGAACTTGTTGACTAATTCAGAGTTAAACACCAGACTAGACTAGAGCAGACTAGACTAGAGATAAATCTTAGGCCAATTTATGTTGAGAAACATTACTGCTGGCTTTGTAAACTTTGAACAAAAACAGAAGACCTGACATGGGATATTATAGGAATGTAACATACAGTACATTGGTTTTATAACAGCCTTTTGCAGCCTGGTCCATGTAAAGGCATCATCCCTGACCGCTTCCAGACTGATTGAGATAGACAGGCACTTTGAGCTAAAACACCGTGATTCTCAAGTTATTTATACCGGCAGCAATTTTAGAGGGGCCATAGTTTCCAAATGAACTTGTTGTGTGCCTGATAGTTTGTCATATACAGTACCATAAAATCATTGCATCACTTGTCTGGAATAATTTTTCACTATATATTTCCTGTACAGTTTCCATATCTTCATTCTACTTCCATCCATTTCCTCGGTTCATTCTGCTCCTCTGCCATCCCTCCTCTTTTCATAGATTTCTATTTTCAGTTGAATGATGAAATACACCTATTCCTTTTTAGTTCCACAATGTTTGATCTGAGAGACAACTGCTCTGGCTTGGGGATACTGTTAGCCGAACAAGCAATAGATATAAACACTGAGTATGAAGAAAATTAAAGTAGAAAATTAAAGACAAAAATCCGCCCAGCGGTTCCTCTAAAATATATTGACCTCAGATTATTTATTGTACATTTTGTTCAAAATTTATGGTTAATCCTACATATTAAAAATATTTAATACTGAGTAGAGACAAATCAATAATTTCTTGCAGGGCAGGCAATATCCATGTGAGAAGTTTGTTGTTCAGTCGCGCAGTCGTGTCCAATTCTTCGCGACCCCATGGACTGTACTACGCCAGGCTCGCCTGTCTTGCACTGCCTCCCGGAGTCTTCCCAAGCCCACGCCCATCACACTGACAATGCTATCTATCCATTTCATCCTCTGCTGTCCCCTTCTACTCTTCCCTTCAATCCTTCCCAGCATCACAGTCTTTTCTGATGAGTCCTCCCTGCTCATTATGTGGCCAAAGTACTTGAGCTTAAATATCTGTCCCTCCAAAGAGCAATCAGGTTTGATTTGCTGGAGGATTGACTGGTTTGATCTCCTTCCCGTCCAAGGAACCCTCAAGAGTCTTCTCCAGCACCACAATTCATCATCAATTCTTCAATGCTCAGCCTTCCTTATGGTCCAGCTCTCACAGCCATACATTACTACCATTAGGAGATTGGCAGCATATAAATCTGATAAATAAATTAGATAGATAGATAGACAGACAGACAGTCAGACAAATAAACTGTTCTAGTGAAATATGCCTATTTGGTCATAATGAGTTGGAAGTGACTGAACAAAATACAATCAATAGCAATGATATAACATTACAGAAGTAACAAAAACATTGTAGTAGATGGTCCTCATATTAATAGTTGTATATAGCCATGCATTCTTCCAGTAGTGCCCATTCCAGCTGCCCATTCAACTAGAATTCAGGAGCTATTGATTATACCCTATCCTCATGGAGTATTTTAGTACCCATCTTTGGGTACCTGTAAGGGTTTTCCTGCAGGCTGAGAGTTGCTTCTGCAAACTTCAAAGCCCAGCCAACAAGCTTTTCTCCAAGTTTGATCTGATGCATATTATTTTGACTAAGTAAATATCAACTCACAGTTAGTTTGGTTCACTATTGATGAGCTTATGTTTGTGTCCAAATAAGTAAATATTATCCAAAAGCTTGAGATATTTAAGTTATTGTGCCTTTTAGTCTGGTGCTAATCTATCCAAGCCTACAGAGATCATAACAGTAAACTAGAAATGAAAGAAAGATGCTGATAGCCCAAAAACCCTGACTTCAGAAAAACAGAGTTTAAAATAATTGTAATAGTATCTCTTTGCTAGACATATTATCATTTTAACAAAATGAGGTGTAGTATGGCTTTACAAGGCACAAATAACCCAGTGCATACTTGGTGAAAGAAGACAAAAAGTTTTGTAAAAACTCTAACCAACTCAGAATGCTAAAGAGATTCTAGATAAAAGGGTAAATACAAAGGAAAATTAGAGTTTATCTGTAAAAGTATGAAGAACATCTTCAAAAACGGCATAATATCTGCAGCACCAAAGATATTAAGAACTTTTTTTTTGAGAATTTCTTGAAGTACATTAAGATATGATTGAGTGTGACTGATTCACTAGTAATCCAATCTGGTTTGCAAAAATCCAGGTAATTCTAGATGGTAGGAAACAGACATGAATTGCTAACCTTAGGTCTCTGACTCACTGGACCCTAACCACAATTTTAAAAAATCACTCAACAGCTACTTTTTTTAGCATGTACTCATGACACTTCCTTCATCTCATCCCCAGCCAATAGCTGAAGGAGCATGAAGTCATTTTTACCTATACCAGTTTGGAAGAAAGTGTTTTCCCTGATCTCCCAACACCATTGCTTCCATGGATATGATCTGGCATGTTTCATGGATCATCTGGTTGCTGATACAATCAGGAATTGGGATCTGCCCAGCTCCTATTTATCATTTTCAGCTGCAGCAAGCACACCCTTTTTTTCCAGTGCTGGACATAGTTCCCCATAATCACGATCTGCAGGAGAAATCAAACACTTGGTTTCTTCTGAAGCATCTGCTTACATAACATCTGACTAATGTTTTATGGCATTTGTCAGATCTCATGCAGGCTTCTTATAAACATAGATATAGTGTTCTTTAGAAAGACTAACAGATCTATTTTAATACAAGTTTAACAATCTCTTGAACTGAAGCTAGTCCTGTGCTATATAGAAGGTACTTTATAGATTTTCTACAGATTCTGCAAAAAGAGGCTTTTTCTGGCCATATTTTATACTGCTTTGACTTCTGTTACTTATGAAAACTTTCAGGTTCATTGCTACTGAATTTCACCTAGTAGGCACAAATGTAATGAATTAGGTAAGTTCACAAATCCAAGAAATCCTGAAAACTTATGATGGAATAGAAATATGAAAGGATATGAAAATCCTTATGATGGAAAGGTTAAAGTACCATAATAAAAAAATCCTGACTGGTATGTTTCAAGAACAAGTCAATGTAGAGAAACAACATTCAAACCTTTTGGCATCTCTTTTTTGTTCTCAACAAAAATGACTATCCAACTCAATTTTTAGATTTGCTATCAATTTTTTTCCACTGTATGTTCCTGATATGAGTATCATACATCTATACCTCCAATGACTGTTTCTGCAATTGTACCACAGTTACTTATGATGTTCTTAAGAGTGCCAATTTCATTCTAGCTGTGATGACTTCAATAGCACAAGTGCTAAAGTACATGCCGTGCAGACCAATCACTGTTTTCAGTGACCAGCTACATCTGGGAGTTGGCAGCAATAACATAGAATCCTGGTCACTACCGTTTCCTTCCAGCACTAGTCAAGGACAGAAATCAATTATCAATCACTCCCTTCTGCTTCACTAGTATCTTGATGCCTAAACATGAGGTTAGAGCCCTTTTTGTTTTTTAAAAAAATCTAATTTTTATTAAAAGTTTTAAAAGCAAAGGTAACACTAATACAAACTTATATAAAGTGAGGAAGAAAAAAGAAAGAAATCAGAGAACTAAAAGTGCAAGAAAAGAAAAAAAACAGGAAAAAAGGAAAACAGATACAAGGAAGTGGCTTCTGATGTTCTTTACAGCAGTTATCCATAAGTACAATGATAAATTTACCTTTCTCTAAAGTTACATCATGACACCCTTCTTTTGTATAATTCATTCTGTCTAAATCATCAAAACTATAAATCATAATTTCTTTTTTTTCTGTTTTACACAAAAAGTCCATAAGGGGTTTCCAGTCAGTAATAAATGTAGATATTGTCTTTTCTCTAATCTTTTGGAAGAGGTCTAGACTTATATTCAAAAACAGGTACAGAAGAAAAGGGTGGAACAAAGCAGGAGGTAGTTTGTCCATTATTATTTACCTCCGTCATCTTTTGTGACTGTAAGCTGTCAGCTGGGTTGTTTTTCAATATGAGGCTTATGATCTTCTAGAATAATGCAAGACCCCCATTCAGAAATAGAAGCAAAGGAGGGATTGATCAGGGAGAGGACTCTCCTAGTTTATCCACCCTGCCCTCCTTAGTACCTGCTGCCTATTAAATCAGGGAGGTTGACAGAAAACAAAGCCCACTGTTTTAATCATTTGGCTATATTTGTCCAGTCCCACCCCAACCACATTAAGAGTAACTAATAAAATTATATAATTGCTTTTCCACTGGCAGATAGGAGAACAAACAGGGCAAGAGGAAGCCACCAGTCCCTTTCCTTAACTAGGTCCAAAATAAACGAGGACAAAATTATTTATTTGCCTTGTCATTGTGGCAGAGTAAGAGTTGGCAATACAGGCTGTATGAGTGAGGTTGGCATAGCCTTCTGCTAGGTCAAAGCCTGGTGAATAGCTTAGCTGTCTCCAAGATCCTTTTGATACTACCATCCAGTTGTTTAAGCAATTGACAGAAGGAAGAGAAGCAATCCTTCTTTCATCCACCTAAAATCTCTTAGCAAAATAGAACAGTGAGCCCAGGGTTTGAATACTAAGGTAGATCTGCTATGAGCCTCTTTTCAGTGATTTTGCAGTAGGCAACTCTCCAAGGCTACAAGATGTAAAGCTTCACATCTGTGAAGATGTGGGAACAAGAGAGTATTTTAATCAGTTACTGATCCCTCTTCTTAAGTTTGGTTCACAAAATATTATTAATCAAGATTTGTAACACGAATGAAAGCTACAAATAAATGCACATTGGCCCATTAGTTTAATTATAAGTTAAAATTCCCAGGAGGAAAGCTAAAAACAAAATAGAAAAGAAAGCTAAGGGGGCATGCATTTATTTAAAAAAAGAAAAATCCTATAATTAAAAGCTGATCTGGCTAAATCTATATATTGAGAGATGAAGTAATCAAACCCGACAGATACTGAATAAAGTAGAACTTCCTGAAAGAAGCAAGCAGAGAAAGGAATATTTTATGAACATTGTAGGATTTTTGTTCTAAACAAGCAAACCTGATACTTCACAAAATTATGTGGACATCTGTTCATTGTCTTCAAATATTGGGAAGGATTCATTCCCTCCTCCAATCAAAAATAATAATATTTCCTTTGTCTTGCAATTAATAAAAATGTTGTTTATTATGTGGTGAAATTCCCACATAATTGTAGTATACCAAAAAAATAGGAATATTTACTTTTAGATTAAAATTTGTACTTCTGATTTTTTTACTATGTTGAAGCAAATTGAAAATAGTCTGTCCTATCTATCCGCAACTGATGATTTCCAGGCTGCTATGATTTCCTTTTTAACCAATGGAGATTTGTTAAGCAGCAGCTTAACAAATGTAATTGTTGTACTAAATTGCTGAGAAATGTTTTTTTAGTTTAGACAGAGTTTGAAAGCAAACAAGATTGGTCACATGCAAAATCCAAGTCCCACAAGATTCTGCTTGCCGCAGTCCTATATATACTGCTCCCTCCCTCTCTTTGCCAAGCCCTTATCTCGAGACCTGAGAGGGAGTCAGCTGGAAGTGGCAATTTAATTTTCCCAGGTCTCCGGTAGATCATATTTCCAGATCAAAGTTGGGATTACCAAGTCCAGACTTTGCAAAAGAAAAATTGCATTCATAAGATCATTGCAGCTAGTAAGTAAACCTTCTGAGATAGAAAAAATCCAATGAACATTATTTTCTCATTGTAGATTGTGGGAAAAAGGTAAAGGTAAAGGAGACCCTGCCAATCATGACCAACTCTAGGGTGCGGTGCTCATCCCCATTTCCAAGCCGAAGAGCCAGTGTTCGTCCTAGGACGGCTCCGTGATCACATGGCCAGCATGACCGGATGCCAAAGGCGCACGGACACTGTTACCTCCCCGCCGGAAGGGGTGGTGCCTATCTACTCGCGCTCACGCACTTTTGAACCTGCCACGTGGGCGGGAGCTGGGGCAGAACAGCAGGCGCTCGCCCTGCTGTGCGGAAACACTGGGTCGTGATCGCGGGCCGCCGACCTTCCAAGCTCTTAATCACTTGCGCCATTGTGCCCCTCCGTAGATTGTGGGAGTGGTTGTCTTTTTCTTATCTCCAGGGAGAAAGCTATTGCTCAGCCTTACCTCAGTCCTTGGGAGCAACTTTTGTTTCTTTCTTTTCTCATCCCCAAAGATAAAATTTTGGATTTGAATGGTGATAAAGTTAATGACTAGGGTAGAAATTTTGCCTGAACAAAATTTGTACTTTCTGAAGGCTCCAAAAGTGTGCTGGCCTATCTTGGGTCAGATGTCAAAGTAATAAAAATGCATGCAGTATGGAAAATAACAGTACGGAGCTCAAGGTCATTTGAAAAGGATTAGCAGTAGCTTCAGAAAGTTACTCATTCCCTGTCCCCAACTGCCAAGAGTAATAAGCCAATATTCAGTCAGTAGAGTAAAGTAAAAGGTCTGAGAGAAGGGTAGTATAAGGCGGCTTGTAGAAAAATCCAGTCCAGATGCCTGTTTTTTAAACTTTGTTGCGATGCAATTACCCTGGATGAGTGAGAGTCTTCACAGTATGAGTAGTATTAAAAAGAAAAAGTCTCTAGATGATCCTTCCATATTTTAGGTGTAAAAAGTTCTGTTATTTTGTAAAGCAGCACTAAAAACAGATTGGTGTTCTGACAAAGAATAATAAATGAATAAAACTGCATGAGAAGTTAAATTTTGGTTCTGAATGTTAACAGCTACCATGCAAAAAACAGAAATGCAACTTTTTCATATGCATCATCTTCAGCAACCAGCCAGCTTCACTTATCTGCTATCCAGATTACATACAAAACTGTCCAAAAAAAAGAATTTGGTGCATCCATAACATAAAGGGGCTGGGGAAAGTCATTGCTTGTTTTCTCAAACCTAGCCACACTTTGAGATACTTGAACAACTTTATTGGATCCTCACTATAATGTGAATTTATCTAATTTTGTATTCTGAGTAGGTAAACAAAAAAAATCAGCTGCCTTTCACATCTCTAAATGTTGTATTTATATTCCTATTATAAAAATGCATACAAGCATATTTTATAAGGAGAAAGGTATATGAAATTAGTGAAAAGAAACCAAAGAATGTATAATTGGCAAAAAAAGATTTAAACATCTGTATATTTACTAATGAAATAAAAAGTTTTTTTTAAATACAGTTTTAAAATCCTCAACCTAATTTAGAACAGGACAACCTAAATATAAGATTCCCAAAATAAGAGACCAAAATGGTGAATGTCTATACTTTCTGACTTTTTTAAAAAAATTAATGCTGTACCAAAATCAGTCATGAAATTTCTCAAAATTTTAATTCTACTACAAAAGAGTTTTTCATTTTTCTAACTTGGTCTTAGGGAATTTGAGAATTTCTTCTTGATTTCTTTTGATAGAGTTTAACCTCATTTTATTGCTGGAGGTAGTGGAGAAAGGGGTGCACTGGGGATGAGATTGTTTTATGTTTTACAGATAAATGAGAGGAATTTCTTCATGATTTCTTGCCCTGGGAGTTAATGATTGAAGCGTAGAGCCCCAGGATGGCTGCAACTGGCTCGAGAGATGATTGTGTGATGACAGTTCACACACACAGAGAGAGACACACACACCATGATTACCTCAAAACTAAGAAGTGCAAGAACATTCCCCATCAATGGAAGAACAAATTCCTCAAGAAGAGACAGGTAGATATTAGAATTTTTATGTTTGGCATTATTGCTAACTATTGGTGGCTACTACACATTTCTATTGGTAGACTTGGGAAGCATACCAATGCCTTCAGATTTAAAAAGTAAAATGGAATAGAATTTTCTGGCTTTATTGACAAAGAAAATTATGATGGAAATCCCTCTGTTGTTACATTGTAAGCATTAGATGCTGCTTTCCATGCTAGCAGCACCAACTTGCCTGCCTTTCAGCTTAATTTGCAACAAATTGAGGGCTTCTTTTATTCTGGAGTACTACAAATGGTTGTTCATTTTTTATTCCTCAGCCCGACCCAATGTGTTTCTTCTGGTGCAGTTTTATTCATTTATTATTCTTTGTCAAAACACCTAGCTGTTTTTAGTGCTGTTCTACAAAATACCATTTTTCAAAGAGTTATTCATTTTAAAATATTTCTAAGAAGCACAATAAAACTATAAAATATTAACAAGCCATCTTTATTTTCCAGTCTAATATAGTAAAAGAAGGCAAAATTCATAATATCTAGATGAAAATGGAATCATCCGTCTCTTGTCGGGGAAGTTTGTGTTGTCAATCATTTTTTATTCTTTTCTTCTATTCACAGAGAAAATGCCATAAGATCTTTTTCTTGAAAGGATCAAAGCTGCTTAATGTTTCTGCCTAGTGGTCTCTCAAGGAAGGGCAGTAGTGGAAAGAAAAAAATGAGTCCTTTGGAAGTATATAGGATATAAGAAAATAAGAGAAAGGAGGAAAGAAGGATGCAGTTGGCACTGTGGAAAGAGAAATAGTTTTGGCAATTTAAAAAAAAAAGCAGGAAGAGGATGGCTCCATGATTTCTATCCAGTGCTCTTGCAATAACTGGGCAACAAATTAAGGAGATATATTTCCTCCTTCCGTTATGAAACAAGACAAAGGTAAATTTGCAAAACAAGACATCCAGAACCAGGCTGGGCAGGGTCGCAGCAAGAAAACAAACCCATGCTTCCATGCCTCTCCAACTGCTTTTTCATAAAAGACCCAAAAGCCCTGAGAGGACTGATGGAGGGAAAGAAAACACAACTGGGCCAACACAACTGGTAGATCCTGGATAATCCATGCTGCGGGAGGCAGATGAATTTAACTCAGCTTTGGGAAAAAGTAATAGAAAAGGGGGTTATTTAATCTTTTCCGAACCAGCCCATTTCCTGATCTAGATACTACCTCCATCCCCCATAAATTGCAAACAGAAATGTGCACATTGCAACAGGCAAAACACTCAAGGCAGAGGGCTGACTGGGAGAGAGAACAGCAGTGGTGGCCACAAAGGAAAAACTCTCTCCCATGTTTTTGATAGCTTTGCTCCCCAGCACCCGTCGAACCCCTGGAAGTAATTCCTTCTACATTTTTTTTCTTTTTGTTGTATCAGGATAAACCTTGATATGTTGTGTTATTTCAGTATAATTATATTTATATAATATATTTAAATTCTCAATATTCTATTGTTCAGATAGTATTAAACATAAGGATGGGAAAACAATTCTATCATAAGTTACTGTTTAGAATATCATTTTTATAAGCATTATGATTATTTGGCTTTTTCATTCAAAGAAAGAATATTGTAAAAGAAGAAATGAAAAAAGCATACAGCAAGATATTTATTACATTATAAAGGTTTTGGTCTTAGGCTAAATTACTTGATATTGAAATCTCCATTGTATTCTTACTTTGTGTGTGTGTGAGAGAGAGAGAGAGAGAGAAGGTTGAATGTCTGTGTGTGTTTGTCTAGAAGAAAAATAGATGAAAAGAACAAATTTAACAAAATTAAAATACTGTACTAAAAAGTAACAAAAGTAAAAAGGAAAGAAAAAATATTTCTTAAAAAGCTAAATTACTGACTTTCCCCTTTTTATATATCTAATAATCACATCTATAAGTATTTAGATCCCATTAAAAACCAAACCGTAGATGAATATATTTGCTATGATGCATGATATATTGTACACACTATAAGTTTTGCCATTGCTGTGTATTCTCCAAGTTTAAGTTCCCAGTCAGGTATTGTGTTTTTCTTCCAATATTCTGCAAAATTTATGCTGTGCACATACAATATATCTCATTAAATTATTATGTTTCTTGATGATTTTTTTCTGAATTATTTCTAGGAAGAAAAGTTGTGGTTTTCGTTTTGATTTTAAATAACAAAATTTTCTGCACTGCATTGTGTATGGTTTTCACTAGTATTTTTCAGTTTCTTACATATCTATCACATATGACAAAACATTCCTTTTGTTTCATGGTATTTACAATATCTATAATTTATTTATCTTAGATATTATTGATGGGATTGTATACAATCGGTAAAAACATTTTTTGTACCGATTTCCTTTAGGTTATAACTTGATATTAATCTTATAAATCACAGTTATAACTGTTTCTTTTGTATTTTGTGACAATGAGCAATATAAAATAGGTGTGAAGAAGCCATGACAGCTGAATCAATCTCCACATTAAAAAGTAATCTATCTCAGAATGCCAGAATCTGAGCAGTTACTTTCCTTTGTTACATTTCCTTGGGCAAAAATTCTTGTAGCTCTCTTCAAACCAAGATTTCTTCTGTCTTAACTTTTTTTTTGCTTTAACAACCCACTGTTGTAGACAATCCAGACAAGTCTACAAAAGAAAATAACATCACTTTAACCAATATACTTCCTTGCTGTTCTAATACATTATTACCTATATAACCTCTAATATTTCCTGCTGATTACTGTGAGCTGCCATGCACATGAATGGGAAGCAGCAGAGGACAGTCTTCAGATGAACAAGAAAAGAGAAAAACATTATCCTCTGCCTGACTTCACTGTTAATTGCTGATCTAAGCCACTGTGTGCCTCCCATTCTACCTGGATACTTTGAAAAAATACTTAAACCAACCTTTCCCAGCTTAGATGTATTCAAACTAGATTCCTGAATTTCTAATCACAAGATGCAGTGGCTTTTCTGTAATTAGCTACAGGTGAAATTAGACAGGGGTTTCACAGAAAACTTATTTATTTTTATTTACTTATTTTTTTATTTAACACATTTCTATGCCGCCAATTTCCGAAGACTCTTGGCGGCTTACATATTATTATACATTGTGTTTTTTACTAAAACCCGCCCCCTGCTGGCTGGCGATGTTCACATCCAGGGCCTCCTCCGCAGTTCCTGCTCCACTCCCGGCGGGAGGGAAGTTCATTCCGAATTGCTGCTCAACTGACTCGCCGTTCCCGCCGTAGCCAGCCAGCTCCCATCAAAGTGGTACCTGTTTTATCTCATTGCCAGTTTTTACGGGCTTTCAAACTGCTGGGTGGGCAGAAGCTGGAGGCAAAGTGACGGGAGCTCAACCCGTCATGCAGAGCTTGCGGATCAAACATGCCAGCCGTTTCTGATCAACATAACTGGCAGCACTAATCCAGTGCACCTCTTATAACATTATTGGTAATGCTGTTAATTCATGCCAAAATCTTTCAGCAACAATTACTGTACTTATGAATAAATTCAGCAAAGTTCCTTTCCAATATTACTTTGAAGATTTCTGTTTGCTGGTCTTACCCATTTTCTGTCTTCTTGCCATTGCCCCTGAAGTTGATGAAGATTCTCAGTCATCCAAGGAGAGTTGTCTGGGGTTAAAGTAAAGATAAAGGTTTCCCCTTTCAGTCATGGCCGACTCTAGGGGGCAGTGCTCATCTCCATTTCATAGCCGAAGAGTCAGCATTGTCCAAAGACACTTCCATGGTCATGTGGCTGGTATGACTATATGCCAAGGCACACAGAATGCTGTTACCTTCCCACCAAGTTAGGTGGTACCTTTTTATCTACTTGCATTTTGCGTGCTTTCAAACTACAAGATTGACAGGAGCTGGGATGAATAACGAGAGTTCACCCCATTATGTGGTGCCTGGGTCTTGAACTCGGACTGCTGATCTTCCAGCCAACAAGCCCAGAGTCTTAACGGCTAGGCCACCACACCCCTTCTGTCTGAGGTTGAGTCATAGCAACTGGAGTTGGTTAGCAACATTTTGCTGCTTATTCAAGTAGCTTCTTCAGTCTGAGAAAAGGTTGGTTAAGGGACCTCCTATATATCTTCCTGGGTCTTTCTGAATCTGAACCTGCTCCACCCACAGTGCTCCACCCACCCACAGTGCTCCACCCACTCTGCAGGTGCAGGATGTACCCTTTCTTATTTGACCATTCCCTAAGCAGCATCTCTCACCTGGACTCCCAAGGTCATTCCCACGTCATCTTGCACTTAAAGATCTGGCTCTTTACTACAGTATTGAACTATATGGTCAGAGCCTCTTGTTGAGTATCTGATTTATGTTGTTTTTGTTATTGGCTGGATTTGCTATGTTCCCAAGGTTTTTTAAATGTGATAGTATATTTGTTATCTTATTTTTATGTTGTATACTACCCAGAGTCAATTTGGAATTAGGTGGCAGCTAAATTATTCAATTTAAATAAAATAAATTAACAATATATCTTCCTGTGTCCCATGTCCTCCAGTTTTTCTATATTAGAACTCTGGAAAAAGAAACATGCATTTTTCCAATTTCCTTAGATGACTAATGAAATTAGAAATAAATCGTCTGTACTTCATTACCCAGGAATGAAGGTTAACAAGGAAGTACTGATGTTGCTGTGTTTGACATTTAAAATAGGCCTTCATATTGGGATCAGTTCTATCAAAAGTGACCATTCAAACCATTTGTTTGGTGAGGAACTGCACTGAATCACTATATCACAATATAAACCCTAGCATATATTTAAATACTTGCTCATATTTGAATTAGACTTATTATAACTGTCATCAGTAAATCCCTTGAATGTTGACTATGTTAGGATTAAATGTTTTCATTTTTGAGGAAGGTAAAATATACAGAATTTTTAAGGTGAGTTTGGTGAGTATGGTTATGCAGTGTTTTAATATGTATTTCCTCTGATTTGTTTTTCCATGGCAGTTTAGTGATTTCTGGTTTATTTCATTTTGCTTTCTGTATTATTTATTGTTGTACTTAATGTTTTCTGCTAGCAATTAAAAAGCAATGAAGTATATACTTAAAGGATAAGTACATAATGAAAAGTGTACTGTGCTCCTCTCTGCAATCCAGGGAAAACTCTTACTTAACTCTGTCTTCCTTGGGAGGTACCCTTTTATCTGTGTGATTGATTGAGTTCCAAATATATAAGTTGAACATAGCATGAGGTTGGCAGTATAACATTCTTAGGGTCATGCATAGCACTGGCCCACATCACAGAGATCCCCAAAGAGACAACAAGAAGCTATTCTTCATGTACAGTCATACTCAACTCAAAAGCCATGTCACCTTGGAAAACTGTGGATGTTATGTCCAAACTTTATGCTGAGGCATAACCTTTAACTGGATAACAAAGCAAGTTGAATATGCACTTGGGAAATAATCCTGTTAACTGACTTTAATTAAGTACCTTTTATTTTCATTAAAATAGCTCAAATACAAATTTAACTGAATCACAAGAAATTATATTTAGCTTTTACTTTGGCCTTAACTATGTCTTTCTCCTCATCCCACTAGTTTTTGGAATGCAGCCCTGAAAATGTTGTACATCCCTGTTCCAGCTATTTAACCTTCCCCCTTATTTGGGATATAGGAATGGTGGAAAAAACAAGGAGTGAATTTGCCAAAATGGTTCTTTCGATTGGCATCTTTGACACCCACAGTCAATATGACTGGTACTGTACTTAAATACATCTGGAAGTAGCTCCCCATCAATCTCCTGAAAGTCCTAGGACACTGTCTTATAATTTCCCTGACCATACATATGGTGGGCCATTAGTAATTACATTATCTGTACTTCATGCAACTGAAGTGGATTCTGTTCTGTGAAAAATTACATTAAACTGTATTAACTATAAGCTTCGACACATCTTTTTTGCTTTTGCAGAAGCAGATTATGGTTGCCTGTCTGAAAATTATATATTTCCTATATATATAGGAAATGCCTAATTCCATTTGTACTTGCTATCAGGGGAAATCCTGTATTCTGAGAATGTCTTAAAACATGGGTGGAAATATATTAGGTCCAGAATGGTGAGAAAAAAACTACCACATACAGTGGCAACACAAAGCTAAATCGGAAAGAACAAACCTTCCTTGTGACTGGCACTCTAAAACTGGTTATCATTCACACAAAGAGATCTTCATCTTATGGGTTCCTTCTTACTTCAGTCTCATTGATTTTTCAACGGTCCACCACTCATGTAATATAGAAAATTGTGCAAGTGGTTCTGGACATCCAGATCTGGACCTCAAGGAATGGTTGATGTTGAAGGGAAAAGAGTTATCAAGAGAGCTCTGTCCTAGACCATGAATTTATGCAAACCCTATAAAAACAAGATTCTGCTTTCTCTTTCTTCCTGTGCTCTGGCTGACGACACAAAATATGGTATTGTGTACTTGCCATGTCCTTGGCTTATGAATAATCACTGAAAGGATAGAGGGAAAGTTGGCTAAGGCACCAGGCAGATTTGCAATTGAGGACTTTGCCTATAAACAGAAGAATGGCAAGAACATGCCCCATTGCTCTCAACTCTGCCCCAAAGGTTATGATTTGGGGCTGTGGCTAGCCAGGCCAGGAAAATACCACCCATCATTTCAAAGATCAGAGAGTGAGAAAGTGGGAGATAGCATAGAATAGTTCCTTCCTCAACAGGAAACTCTTGCTCCTGAATGGACCAACTGTACTCAAGTGATAGCTGGGTGTTTATAGGATAGAAGGTTCAAGTGAAGGTCATTGGGAGCAGCATTAATGGCTGTGCAATCTGACCTATTTTCAGATCTTCACTCTAAGTTGTAGCTACCTCCTTGCAAACTTTGACACCTGGCTTGAATCTAACAAGGCTTTGAGCCTTGCCTGCTGAATCCTGAGTGCTGGTGAAGAACTTTGCTCGAATCAAGTTCAGGCTGGATTTCACTTAACAGTTGCAACAGCGAGGGCCTCTGTTAGTATTGATTGTGGTCTATTAATAATTTTACCTCAGCTTTGCAGGCCAAGCAGCAATGTAGTAACTGAGTTGTGGAGAATTTTAGAGAAGAATCTATGTCCTTCAATCATCCTTCAAAAAAGGAGAAACAGTCGTTAAGACAAGCCATTGCAGAGGGTCCATGTTTTGAAAGAGTTTAGTAATGGAGGTTTATTCATAGTAATGGCCTCACCTTGCTATCCTAATAGTACATGGACTTCCTTCACACATAGGACATGAGAAGATAACCATTGTCCAGCTTTGTACATGAAAGCTCAGAGAGCTTTAAATGACCACCCTAGAACTGCTAGTTCATTTCAGTAACAAAATCCACACATTTCTATTCAGGAGGCCTAGGATCTCATGAAGGCCAGTGATAACATTGCTGGGTGTTATGGAAGTTATTATGCAACATACTGAGATAGGAAGGCTTTCATACTGTAGTCCAGGCATGTCCAACCTTGCACGCTTTAATATGTGTAATCTTCAGCTCTCAGAATTCCTTAGCTAGCTATGCTGGCTAAAGAATTCTGGGAGTTGAAGTCCACACATCTTAAATTTGCCAAGGTTGGACACTCCTACTGTAGTCCATGCACACAACACAGTTGAACTTGCCGTCATCAGTCACACATGAGCCCACTAGGAACAGGAGAGGAAAAAAACAGATGGACACAAGGGGATTCCCTGGAGTTATTTTCCTCCAGTATCTCTACTGTATCAGTATTTGTTTAATATCTCTATTGTATCAGATTTTCCCAAGTAGATGTTTATTACAAGAATTTTTGGATTGAGGTTACAGTCTGTAATACTTGTGATATAATTTTAATAATTAATTTAATTTAAAGATTTTACATGGGTTCATGTACAAGAAAAAATGCCATGTTAATCTTTGGCAAAAGCAACAGAATTTTGCATACCTTAAGGATTAAAAAAATACTAGGACATTCACTTTTGTAGTCTATAGTCTATTTGTCAGATTCAAAGATTCTTATCCTGTTATAACAGTAAGCATGCCACCATGAACTGAGCTGTGGTTTTGGACAATGGAGGTTGGATTTACAACATGTTGTAAGAAGGTAGGAAATGCAAACAAATAAATTAAAAGAAAAAACAAGAATAATTTCATGACTTTTAATTGCCATTCATAAACTAATTTGGGGTATCAAGCATATTTTTCCACAGGTGACCTGATTAATGAGTGTAGTGTTAAAAATTCCTCTCTCTCTGGAATAACTTTGTTCAGTAATACATACTTTAAGCTCAGTGCCAAATGCTAGGGAGATTGATGTGTTCTTCATCTGTTTTTCAGATATTGCCATTTTTCCTAACAGTTTTATAAGAGTTTCATATCTACTTATTCTTTCCCATAGATTGATCTGATTGTCCAATGAAGTCTCTGATTCATTTTTCCTTCAGTTTCATTTTTCCATTTCCTCTCTAAAACTACGGAGTTGCACTGCCTTACCCTGAACATTATTCAATTTTTGTTAGGTTCATTAACACTTTGTATCCTACAAGGAAGAAGTGAATAAAATTGATAAATTGAATTGTTTTTCAGGGGCTAATCTTCAGAAAAACTTTGGGGCAGTCACGTTCTCTCAGTCCAACTCTCCTTACAGGTTGTAAAAATAGGAGAAAAATAGGAAAAATAGGAGAAGGAAGGAATATTGGGCATGTTTTCCACCTTGAGTTATTTATAACAAAAAATAATGAAGGCAGGATAAAAATAAATAAATATGGACAAGTAAAATAATAAAATTTGAAAAATCAAATATTCTGTTTACCACCTTGGTTAGTTTAGTTTTATTTCATCACCACTATCTCAAAGAATTGCAATGGAAAATATAATTTTGTGATCCTGTGAACAAACACTATATGTAAAATAGAAGTAGAAAAAGAAATCTTACTGGTTGTTAGGATTGCCAGCATAATATATCTTATCCTATTTTTTAAGGAAATTCTAAATTAATTTTCTGTAAAAGTAAAGAACAACAGTTTGTGTTTTGAATCCTAATACTGATAAAATTATAAGATTCCTTTGCTATGTTGGTAGAGGCTAATAGGCTTCTCTTACCAAATGATATTGAATATGAAGTGAAGAATGGTTAACTTTATTAATCTGAATTAGATAAAATAAGGATTTTATATTGTATCTCTTCTACAGGATTTGTCTTTTTTCCCCAAGACACAGCATGTTTCGGATGTTATTGGGCAAGGCATGGAATAGGGAAGAGACAGAGTTAATTCAGTTACCTATAGTGATCTTCAACAAAGCACTCAGTATAACGCAGACACAGATATTGCTAATTTTCATTCACAAATTGTGGCAATAATAAATGTGCTGGTCTGTAATCTGCCAGAAGATTCTTGTTCTATTTAGTGCAAAAGGCCAAGACAGTTACTGCTGCTGTTTTTAAAATCCCATTGAAAGTTATGAAAGTAGCATGGTATCATACCAATCAGGTTTCAATCAGGTTTCCCAAACCTTTTAACCCTGCTTCTGCATCTAAAGAGTTAAAATAGTGCACAATGATCCAAGATGCATTTTAGTGGAATCAGCAGAGTTTTTTATGCAAAATCTCCTGGGCCTATTTCCTGTTAAAAACAAAGAACACAATGCAACATCTACTGAAGGAAACAGGTTGAGTAAGAATTTTTACAATAGGAAAATTGATCATCCCTGACTCTGCAGAACATGTTTCAAAAAATAATATCTTCTTTTTTCCCTGTCCAGTCTGGGTAATGCTGTAACTGGACCAGTAATAAATCAGATAATATTGTAAGAATGTAGAATTACATGTGTTGTATCCTGATAGATGCAAATAAATCACACTGAAATGCTTTACTTTGCCCTTTGGAGAAATGCGATTTACAGACTGAAAAGGAAACCCTGTGAACAAATTAACCAATTTATTTAGGGCGTATCCATCAAATCATATTAGATTATCACAAGAATCTGCTGAACTGATTTTGTACTTTGTCCAACTTGGATATTTTCTCATTGTGATTGATCATACTACAGAGATAATCTGCCCACCATAAACAGGCATGCACCCATAGTGTAATCTGTTACCCATGTTGCTATGAGGAGCTGCCCTTATTCTTACACATTTGCATCTGTGTTGAAAGGTCAGAAAAAACATATCCTAAAGGGAGGTCAAATAAAGGCAAAGAAAAAAATTTTGGAACTTGTCTGGCTCCAATATTATTTTATATTTTCTTTATCTTGCCTTTATTATGTTTATAAATAACTCAAGGCAGTGAGTATATTTAATATTCCTCCTCCCTATTTTTACCACAACAACAACCCTTAGGTTGGACTAAGAGACATTGACCGACCCAAAGTCACCCAGCTTTCATAAGGTGGGACTAGAACTCACAGTCTCCTGTTTTCTAGCCTGGTGCCTAACCACGTAGTGCCAGACTGTATCACAATGAGAATTTTATATATTTCTAAAAAAGATTATACTTCATTTTTTTGCAGATCTTCTTCAGCAGCTTGGTAGTACACAAGAAGTAACATATCTATGAAATGTAGTTGAAAGACACATAGTAGAGAACATTACATTTCTAAGCTCCAACGGAGATTATTTCCAAATAACTGTTTTAAGCTACAAGCCTCCTTTAAAAAAAAAACTTTTTACTTTTATAGGTGTCAGATATTTCCAGGATAGATTATAAGGCCACTTCCCCCAAACTTTTAGGTGCATTGCACCAAAAACAATTATCTTAGTTAGGATCTCCTTTGGTTCACCCTGGAGAGAGATGTAGTACAGTCTTTAGGAAACTGGATCTAATGGGGAAAAATAACAGTGTCATATATGTAGGATACAATTCTCTTTAACTCCTTAAACAGCTCTACTGCTCTGTTATAAGGATATGAGGATTAACTTTAAATAAAAATATCTATTCTATCAAAAAAAACAAGTGGATAAAAACTTACAAAGCAAAACAAGTGGACTCAACAAACCTATGAAGTCAGTGATGTGACTGTCCCTTCCCCCAAATCATCAGTAATCTAAAAGCAATGAGTATTAATTATATCCTTATCTTTCTATTTGGGCATTTTTCCTCCAGCATTTCAAAAAGTGACTAACTCCTTCTTCTTGCTTCTGCGTATTCTGTGCTTTGTTTGCTCCATCTTGGGTCTCAGGATCTTGCCATATAAACTACTGTAGAATGAAGAAATGCAACCAGTACTCAGCTACGAGTTCATATACCTGAATTTGGCCAGCCAACATGAATAAAAAGCATGACAGGTAAAGGTAAAGTTTTCCTTTTTCAGTTGTGTCCAACTCTAGGGGATGGTGCTCATTTCTGTTTCATAGTCAAAGAGGGTATGTCCAAAGATGCTGGCATGACTATATGCCAAGGCACATGGAATTCCAAACCCTTCCCATACCTATTTATCTACCTGAATTTTGCACATCTTAACTGCTCAGCCATCACGCCCCTTCATAAAAAGCATGACTACATATCCATTATTGACCCAAAATGTCTGCAAGTGGGTTCTATTATTGCTTGGCTGTGACAAAAAGTCTCCATGTAACTGGAAACCTTGTTTCTTCAAGCCTCACAGCTACCCAAATCCTTGATCTGAAGCCAATGCTTTAGTTCCTTTAGGTTGTCCTTCCTTCCTTCCTTTCTTCCTTCCTTCCTTCCTCTGGGCAGCTTACTACAGTGAAAAACAGAATGTAATATACAAACTACTTAAATCTATGTAAATACCCGCTGAACACAGGAAAGCTCAAAATGTTGGGGATAGTCCTATCATTCATAAAGTACTCTATCAGGGTTATTACTCTATTTCTTGCACCTATAAAATAGGAGGATCCTCAAGTGAATTACTGTACTCTACTGTAAATCAAGATGGAGAATCCTTAAAAAACTCAAATAAGCAGCTATTGAGCAGTGGAAAATATCAGTCAGACAACAGGGGAGACAGAAAGAGAAATACAATAATCAGAGGCTGGGTGTTGCTCCCAACCTAATATTTCCAGCTATCTCTTTTTTCCCCTCGATTCATCATATAGCCTCTGTCATAAAAATTGATGAGAGATGCAGAACTCAGAACAATTCCTCATCTCAGTTCTATCTGAAATTACAGATTCCCATAGCAAAAACATAGAAATGAGAAAAATTAGAAAACAGCTTGGAAAGCTCTTTGAATCAAGCTAATTCATCTCCAGATAAGTATCAGATTTGGAAATGAATCAGTTCATCCACAAGGCATCCAATAATACTCAGTGACTGATTGCTTAGAGGATAATAACTGTGAGATCCAGATGAGTCCAGCCCATTTGTATATATGGAGTCCCCTAGCCATAATAAAAATAATAAAATATGTCCAATGAAAATCAACAAAAAGTCAGGTCTCCCTTAAGTTCAACTCCTGGTGACCACCTAGATTGTGCTTAATGTTTTTGAGATGAACCAAGGTTACCAAGGTAATGTCTGGAAACCTGAAAATTTTGATTTCAATATTAAAGTCATCATTGAGAACTTTTAAATTAGTCCTTGGCTGAAATGTGAAGACCTTCAGAACCTCTACCTTTAAAGAGGATCACACCTGCCAAAATTTGTAAGAATTAGTCCATGATTTTTGTGTGTGTGCAATAGCAAGTTTTTCAGTTTCGATGTTTTCAAAACATCTGGTTTTTATGAACAATTGTTATGATAGTGGCACACAACCCAGAAAAAAACTTTCTTTTTTCTTTGTTATAGTTTATTCTATATCCCATATTAGATTTTTACTTCAGAAGTTTTATAATGTTATATAAATATTAACCATAAACTGGTATTCAGAATTTCAAAAACAAAAGGCTTTCTATGTTTCTCTTAGAAGGCAAAAACATCCACAGGAAAGAATAGGAGCTGATGGTGAAAGGATCGTAAACAGTGATAGAGGCAGAAAGACCCAAATCACTGCTACATAACATGCTACAAATAGCTTCACCAAATATTTTGTCTAACTTCTCAAGAGTTCTTAACCTGTCTCAGATTATTATGAGAAGGTCTTCACTTAGATGGGTCAGCTTTTTGAATGAACTTTGGGAGTTTTGCTAAAGGCAGATATCCTTGAATTGCTGGGAAATATTAACAACTCAAGTGCGCCATCCACAGGGAGGATCAAAAAAGTAAAGATGGTGGATATGATAATGCAACTGAAGTCCCACATGATGCATGCAGTGCATGTTAAAAAGGGACTTCCATCAAGTGACTGTATTCAACATCTTAACTTCTCTGATCCTTCCATGAACTTCCCTCCACATCATCCTTCAAAAAGAGATTGAAGAATTTAAGGAGCAGCTTCAATATTCTTTCAGTTTTAATATTATTTAATATTCTTAGTTCAGTTAGGGAACTGAGTCAGTGCCAGCCCCTAACTAACTTTGACAGCAGGATCAAGCCAATTTAATACTTGGATGAGAGAGTACCAGGAAATTCAAGGACTTCACTGAGAAACCCTAAAACTTCACAAGAAGACAAAGGCAATCTCCTGGAGATTATTCCTAAATATCTGACATGATTATCAATCCAGATTTGAGCCTTTGAACAGTCTAGACTCCTAGTGACTTCCTGGACTAATCCCTGCAATTTTCTTGGCAACATTTTCAGAAGTGGCTTTCCACTATCTCCTTCCTAGTGCTGAGAGAAAATGATTGGCCCAAGGTCACCCAGCCTGCTTTGGGCAGAAAGGAGGACTAGAATTCATACTCCCCTTGTTCCTAGCTGATGCCTTAACTGCTACCCCAAATCAGCCTTCTTTATTACACTCTTTGGAATAATTGAACTTCTTAAAAAGTGAGCAGGCCTTTGAATAATCTGCCTATACACATGAATCCAGGTATGTTCATCTCCATGCACAAAGGCAAGATTTCATGCATTCTAACCTGCTGGGCTTCTCACTGCCCCACTTGTGAAAACAAAAGCCCATTGGGCACAGGTCTGAAAAATGTCAGCACGAGCCCACTAGATGGCCCTCTGGAGCCATCCATGGGGCTGACAGAGCCCAGGCAGGGACGGGGGGGGGTGGATGGGGGGACTTCCCAGGAAAAGTGGCAACTATCTTTAAGGTGAGCCTGTCTGTCTGCAGATGGGAAGTTTTAGCCCAGCCCCCTTAAACCTCGTAGTAAGGAGGTGATTGGGAGAGAACTGGTTTCACCACTTCTCTGCTTTACTCTTTAATCGTAAGTCAGGGCCAGGCAGGTAGCTTTTGCAATGCAGGAATCTCCGTCAGTCCTTGGGTTCTGGTGAAAGCCTTACACCAAGGGCACCAGGCAAGTGCCTCCATGTCTCAGGCCTGTGTCCACCAAGCTGAGAGACTTGTTCAGTGACATTGCTGAACCAGGGCTGGGAGCAGGATTGCCTCCACAGGAAATGGAGCTGAGATTCCTTGGTAGAAAAGCTGCTCTATCTTTTGAGCTGCTACTCCTGCTCTGTATTTCATTCCTGCAAGAGATACCTGCTAAAGAAGGTAAGGGCAGCTGGGGATAAGGGAAAAATGGGAGGTAGCCAGGTTTTGAGATTTTGGGGAGATGCACCAACTTCTTGGAATATTGTAGGAGGGAAATTTTAGACTCTGAAACTGAAAAAGCCAAACAAAAGGAGAACATACTTCACAAGGACATGTTTCCTTGAAAAAACATACAAAGTTGCAGTATGCACAAGTGTTGAAGTGTGGGAAGGAGGGCTGGGGAATTAGGAAATATTGTCCTCAGATATTTTCCACAAAGACAAAGCCTGAATCTGACAGACTTTACCGGCAGACAGGTTTACTTGTCAGCAGGTTGGGATCAGTTGCATCATCCAGTGATAAACCTGGATTTCCTGCTGTCTAAATGTATGAAACAGCCCTAGCTTTGGAAGACAATGAGGAACCTGACAAGAGGGTTGAATTAGTCACTCTCCATCTTTGCCCATTGTGATGTTAACTACCCTGCTGAAAAGCAGAGTGAAGTGGGCCCTGGCACTTCGAATAGCTGAAAATTCCTTCAAATGACACATAGTAGCTCTCAAGCTCTGGATTTCAGGAAACCTTTTTTTGGCCTCTGGATTTTAAGACTGTTTTTCAGAGGATCTTTTTTAATGAGATTATTGGGTAACTTGAAATCTCCTGGTAAGCAAGTAGTGATCTTATGAGTCAAATTAACTTTATAGAGTTATTACATTCAGATCTTAGCGGGAATTTGAATCATGTGTCTTCTGCTTTCCTGTAGCAAATGGAGTTGGACTGTAACTAGTAATTTATTTGCTGGGGATTGGTCCCAGTTATACACCCTACACTCCTAATACAGTATAACATGCATATAATTTTTAGTGATAATTATAGAGATCACTGGGCACTTTATACAATTAATAAACATAAGAATCAATGTTTATTACAAAATAAATGTAATACAAAAATACTTTTTTACAAAAGTATGTTTAAAGTTCTACTAACAGAATGAATTAGCTAATACATTCTGTTAGTAGAACTTTAAACATACTTTTGTTGCAATAGAAAATTCTTATTCTATAACATAAACTGCTCCTTCTTTGCAATGGATATACACCCCCATGCACAAACTTTGAACATTTCTGGTTGCCAATATTGGTCCAGAGATTTCACTCATGATATCTCATGAGACATACACCTGCAACATCTTAATAATAACCAATTCTGCTTATCACCATTGCTGATTAGAATAATTTTACTCAGAATATTTTGATTTACCTAGTTTATGTGATTGGCTGAACAAGCCAATGAAGTGAATTAATATATGCACAGCAGGTTCAAGGTTCATAGGTATGCTTCTTTAAAGCAAAGTCTAAAGTCCTTGTGCTTTCATATACCAGAAAAAAACTTTTCCGCTATGATGCCTTTCTGTGTAGCCTCGATTTTCAATTAGGTGTACTTTTTCCTTGCTGAAACTAGCCATACTGATGAAGCTGGCAAAATCATGAACTCACAGTATGAACTTTTATTGCTCCCAACTTTATGTCAAAGCATACTTGTCCTAAAACTCTTAGTCTGGCCATAAATAAGAAGATGATATAATTTGAGCTTATGTTCTCTCTTGGCACCTGCATACTAGCTTACCACTTTGGCAAGGCTATTACCTGATCAGAATTTAAGGAATTGCTCACAAGTGAAGGGGCGCCGAGCAAGTAAAAAGACATATTGTAGGGCCAGACCCCCAATTCTTCCTATCAAGTTAAATACCGCTCCCCGCCCAGTATCCATATTTTGGTTTTAAACTGCAGAGCACAAAAATGGAAGGAACTAGGCATCATAGTTTAAGAAAATAATTTTCATCTATTAAACATTTCAAAGCAGATTTGCTACACTCCTCTTCCCCCACCTCCATCTGTCTAGAACATTCTATATTCAATCAATGTGTCATCATCTCTTTTGCAAAAATTTCACCTCATCGTACAATTAAAAAGAATCTCTCAAAAAGTGTTCTTGTAGGTAACTTTTCCTAATGGATCACATTTGCAGGCATTTTTGAGTCCAGCTTTCTGTACAATACACATTTTTGTCTATAATTTTTAAGCCAAGAAATATGTTTAAATAAAAAAAAGAAAAGGTTTCCCCGCCAGTTGTGACTGACTCTAGGGCGCGGGGCTCATTTCTGTTTCATTGCTGAAGAGGCAGTATTGTCCAAAGATGCTTCCGTGGTCATGACAGAATGCCAAAAATATGCCAAAAGTGTTACCTATTTATCTACTTGCATTTTCACATGCTTTTGAACTGCTAGGTTGGCAGGAGCTGGGTCAGGAACAGGAGCTCATCCTGTTATACAGCGGCATTTGGGTCTCAAACTCAAGCTGCCAACTTTCTGGCCAACAAGTCCAGCATTTGAACCACTCAGCCACTGCACCCCCTTATTTATTTATTTATTTATTTATTTAAATAGGCATTAGCAAATTCTGAATTATGTGCCTATTTGTACCATGATATTCTTTTTTCATGGAATGCATCATTTCTTTGGAAGGAATCAGGATGAATTTTTAAAATATCCTTATCATATGTATTGCATAATTCAATTTTTCATTCCTAGCACTCATATTAATAAGTTAAAAGAATTCTTAAGGTTGTGATCTAAACTTGTGATCATATGAATTGCTATTGTTAAGAGGTTGAATATAAGTACTGTACTACAACATTAAGATTTTTTTTCAGTTTTAGAGTTTCTAACTCTAATATGTTAGTCATTTTTCCTCTTTGGGAATGCTCTTTGAAAATGTTGTTACCATTATTTCAGTTCTTCTGGTGACTTCATGTGTGTATATTTATTTATTAAATTTATATACTACCCAACATATGAAACCCCATGCAATGAAAATATTACCTTTTCCAACCTTCCTCAGGGGTAACAATTTAAGGAAGTTTCTGGTTGTTTGGAAGCTGTTTTAGGACTTTCTGCTAGCGAAATACAACAAAGGAGTTTTTATCAAAGGACTTGATGATTAGGAGGCAAAGTCTATATGTGCAGACAAAATATTGTGCGATGAATTAGAAATTTGAATAATCAAGATATAGATATATAGATGGGTGGATAGTCTGATCAAAAGAAAATGTTTAATATGATAAATAGATGGTGGATGATTAATTTGTTGTTGTTTATATATTATTAATATATAGATTTTCACAAAAGAAATTATTAATATGTTATCGGATTGATTACAAGGTATTTTTCTTTTCTTTTTTTGATATGGGATGTATACTTTATATTAATCTGGTGAGATTGAGAAAGGGAAATATTTCTTCTTTATATTAAATTATGGTTAAATATCTATACTGAGTTAAGTTGGGGTAATGTTTGTTTTTTGGTTTATATTATTTTGTTTTTGTAATTATTGTTTCTTAATGTTTGATGGTGTATTTTATACTGTTGAAAAATACTGTAATAAAAAATTTAAAAAATATTACCTTTTTA
>JANHZU010007419.1:257643-267908 GCA_032468055.1 Acrochordus granulatus | reverse complement strand
AAATAATTGTTGTTCAGTTGCACAGTCGTGTCCAACTCTTCACAACCCCATTGACTGCAGTACGCCAGGCCTTCCTTATTATTAAATAAATCCTCATTATTTTTGAAAGTGCTGTCTTCATTATTTAATCTGTTTTCCAGTAATGTTAAATCTCATAGCTAAATGCAGGTACTGCTTTTCTTCCACTACCTAATTCAGTGTCAACATTTGAGTGTTTTCTTTATTAATCCAATAAACTGACACAAGGTTCATATATACAAAATTGCTGTATATAGTGATTTGGTTCCTTAAGTTAGTTTCTAATATTTTTACATGATGTGCTGTTGTAAGTATCAATGGGAGTGTTTCATTTTCATTCTGTGAAGCAATCTTGAATGAGTCAGATCATTGGTACATCTATTGTAACCCAGTCCCATCTACTGTAACTGATGATGGCTCTCCAAGTACTTTGATAGATATCTTTCCCTATGTTTTTGCCTAAGATTTGTTTGTGTCTGGAGACTGATTTGTACCACTATTTATTGATTACATGTGTATTTATACTAGTTTTTCCAGTCTATTTCATTCTCTCAACAGTTCTCTATGGCCTTTCTTCACTACTGTGCTTCACCCAGCTTAAATCAGCAATATATTGTACAGGCATGAAGTTTGAAGCCCCCAGTGTTGATCCCTATGTGGTTTCTGTTTCAGGTCACTACAATCACTTGGCATCCTTCTGAGATAATGGATGACAGATTTTACACATCTTACAGCTGTCCCTGAATGGTATCAAAAGAAGGGGGAAGCCACTGCTTGAACATCATTAGTACAGCTAAGGATCACTTAAGGCTGTCTCATTCATTAAGTGGTGATGACATGACGGTAACATCATAGGACAGGAAAGAAAAGTTTCAGGGCATGTTTATACCATGGTTAAGTGCAAGTGTAGAAGATGAAGGCTTGGACACAGTTTATATAAAGGTGAGAGAAAAAGATTGGTCCAAGGGTATTTAGCAGACTTTACAGCTAATTGTTTCACTAATTCTTATGAATACCAAAACAATACAGTTGTGGACCTGGCATTCATTCATTCATTCATTGATCCATTCATTCATATCCATCTCCAGAAAGTACAGCTGTTCCTTTCTATATGGTAGGGGAAACCCAGCAAAGGAGATTTGAACCAACAGAAGCAGAAAACCTGGCTCCATTAGATGAGAAGAAACCACATCAGCACTACAGACAGGATGTGTCCAGGGAATAAGCTAACAGCTATGGTCTGAACTGAGTGCTGAGACTGATTAGTTTGTCATCACATTAATTTACAAGTTTAATAACCTCATATGTTTTCAGATTTGTTACTCAGTTTAGATGCTCTAAGCTTTGACAGCACAGCAGGATTGGCTGCTATGGTTGTTTGTACTCTTGGAAAGCTGGAAAGGCTTGTCTTTAAAGTAAACAAACCTCACCCTCAGTATTCAAGTTAGGAGACCAAATCAGCAAGTTCTGCAATGCAATTCAGCAGGCTTCTAACGCTAACATCTTCCCATAGTTGCATAGCAAACTTAGAGATCTAATTAACATTTGGTGAGATGGCTCGTTCAACATTCCTCCTCTGAGGTGGTTTCATGCCACATCATCCACTTCCCCAACCAAGTTAGGAGTTGTCACCTCATTAATTCACTATAATTTATGTGATCCAACAGTAGTTTTGGTTGGACTTGTGCCATTTACCAAGATGGAGTTCTTAAACTCTTAATAATGAGATAGACCAGCTGCAGTCAACTTGCTTGAGTCTTGCAATGAATAGGCTATAAACAAGTCTCAGATTATTCGATTCATCCATCATCATCCTTCTACCCCATCAATCCCAACTTTCCTTCACCAGCTCAAGATAGCAAATATATCCTTTGTCCAATTTTCCCCCTGCAATAATTCTATACTGTAATTAGTAGACCTCTTATGTTGTTGAAATTGATTGAAAGAAATTGATGATCTTTTGAAGTGCTTAGTTTTTTCAAGTTGCTTATACATTTCAAAAATGATGAAAGTAAGATATATGTACATTTTAAGTAGCAATTATTTATTTATTTAACAAATTTTATAGCTGCCCAACTCATACATAGGTGATTCTGGGCAGTTTACAACATTTAAAAAAATTAAAAATCCATCAACCATTAAAAAACCTACTCTACCCCCTTTACTAATTAATTGTTTTGAACTAATTGATTCAAAACAACAATAAAGCAAGCAAAGGAAGACAACCTCTGTCTTTTATTCTCCATGTCGATTAATACAGTACTGTATTAGTCACCTTGGGTTGTACAAAATAAAGGTGAGATATAAACCAAATAAATTATCATTTCAGTATATGAATGTACCATAGTTTTGAATACTAGTTAATGGAGTTAGTGATATTTCCATTTTATATTTCCATTTACTGTATATGCTTCCTTTCCTCCAGGAGCTCAAGGTATTGTATAAAACACTTTTCCCCCAGTTTTTCTCCATCACAACAAAATAAGATGGGCTACAAGATCTTGACTGGCACAAAGTCACCCAATTCTGTGGCTGAGAGTAAGCTTGGATCTAGCTAGATCTTCTGTCCTAATCCAATACTTTAATTGCTACACCAGTCTGTATCTCACATTGTGGATGATACTTGCTGTGTGGTTATGCTTTTGACTTCCTAGTGCTATTGATGGAGATGGGTATTATACGGACTTTAAGTATATATTTTCATATACATATACATAATGTGCTCTTAAAAAAAATTCCTGTGTGCACTGTGGAGAGGTCAATCTCAACTTTGAGTCATTCTGGTGACTCCATAACAACCATGCAATTTTCTTGACCATAATAGAGAAATAGTTTGCCCTTGCCTTTTTTCAGATTTTTTTGTTTTTACTTTCAGTTCTGCCCAGAGCCCTAGAATTCCCCGGTGGTTCCCATCCAATTACTCATCAGGCCCAAGCCAATTCAGCTTCTAATCCTTAAAAGGCTAACAGGGACTAGCTGATGACTGTTGCTGTGAATAGACAAAACATTTTAAATTATGCATTTCACCAACATCTCCATATCTTTTGAGATATTGAAATAAATACAAGTGAGATAAGACAACTGAATGATTAAGAGTTCATTAAGAAAAGAAAACGGTAATTTAATATTTGAAATCTGAAGTGCTAATGTACCAGACCCTAGATAAGGATTGCATCCTGAGTCTCCAGAACCTGCCAAACTACAAGTCCCACAGATCTCACTCAGTAAGTAACATTCAGGGAACCATCTTAACACTTTAAAAAATAATTCCTTAAATATGAAGAGCCACTAATTAAAGTGTCCTACACTGAAATAAATGAGTTCTCACTCACTAACCAAATATTCAGATGATTAATCTGCCAATTAAACTGATTAAATCTTGTAACCCAATTATCCCTGCACCTAAAATAGCAGCTCTCAGTTTAATTATGTACAAGAATTATTTTGTTTATACAGCATTTAGCATGTTTAAAGCCTTCCACATCCTGATCGTCACCTCAGAAATGCTTGCCAGGGTTCTATTAGAGACAGGTTTCGTTATTCTTTTATTGCAGATAAAAGAATGAGGGAGATTGAGACAAGAAATTAGAAGAAAACCACCCACAGCTCGCACTCTGAACCACTCCTTCACACTAGAACTTTAATGAATCTGATAGATGAAATTAATTTTTTCTGTAATCTATTTTGGTTCAGAGGTTTTTCAGACATCTGAGATTAAGTGTGGAGAATGAATCCAAGTTCCTTAAAATTCTTCAACTCATGAATGGCCAATTCCACAATAAATTGTCCCCCACCCTTGACTGTCTCTTGCTTAAAACTTTAGCTGATCATCTCCCACTCCCCAGTATAAGGGGTAGGTCACATCTGAACAACTGTCACCATTTGGGGAGAGAGAAAAAAATGGATCAAATTGCCTGTGACCATCCTCAAGCTTGAAAAGACAAAGAGCCAAATATAAATCTAAACAGATATAGTGTGCGTTTATCTGTAGATTTGTGTACATTTCTGTGTACTTCTCTAACAGAAGCTGATGCAGAACACATCTTTGGCCAGCATTATCTATTGACTTTTTGGAGTAGTTGCAATTTAATTTTGCCTACACTGGAGATTTGCATCTTCTGGAATATTCTGCATCTGGAGAATACAGAGCTAGATTTTCTCATTTCCTTGTATGTTCTGGCAAGAAACTGAAGTGAATTGCAGAGGAATCCCATGTGACTAAAATCTGTTCCCCACCCCGACTCTGTAACCTCTTTTCTTAACTTCATGAAAGTAATATCTACTCTAGAGTAGTTCCAGTGCTCTTTCTGCACTGTAGAGAAAGTTATAATGGAGAACTATCATTTAGGGACATTTTTCACTGGAATATTTCTCTTTGCTGTAAATCCAAGTTTCTGTGGTCTGCAAAATGGTTGAATGGAAACTAAAGCCCATTCCATCTCTGTCAAATGTACTTGGCAGCAATCGTTCCATCAGGCTGCAAGAGAAGGAGAATGAAAAGCAACAACATTCAGAACAACATTGTTCTGTTGAGATGCTAACTTTCTTCTGTTCCTTCATAGTTCAATTCCCAGAACTATTTCTCTTTAAGCGGGTCAGTATATGAATTGCTATTTAGCTCCAAGAACAGGTTACTTGAATTTCTTGTTTTCTTCTTCCCTTCTCATCTCCTTAGATGCACAATTATTTTTATTCATCTTTTATAAACATTGTTTTTGGTTTTAATCCTGTTTGTTTTGGCTGAAAAAAAAATTGAGGTAAACCCACTTTCAGACTTAAATAAGATTCAAAATTTAAATAAGATGCATTGGAAAATGCAAATCTTACACAAACAACATACTACTACTACATAGGTAAGGGACTGAAACTGCCATATAATTGAAGCTGGTCCTGCCCTGTCAGTTTCTAATATATGGATGCTCAGAGTTGAAAGTTTATTAAAAGTATTGCCCTTTTGCACAGTCCTTTGTTGTGTGCTTGCATGTCAAAATTATTATTCCTTAGATATAATATAGCTATTTCATATCCTGGGGATAGTTATCATTTTCTTTGGGCTTAATATGTGGGTTTGAAAGATGTCAGAGGCCTTTCAGTACTGACCACATCTAGTTCTTCTAGTCCAGTGATGGCAAACTTACGACACAAGTGACATGCCATGTCATTTTTGGTGACACACAAGGTTTCTGGATCCTCTGGAAGTCACACAAGAGACCTCTGCTCTCATGTGGCTTTTGGAGCCTCCGAAAAATATACAAGAACAGGGCGAGTTTTCCTGCTCTTTTGAGAGGCTACAAGCCACAAAAGAGCATTCTCTGAAGTTTTCGGGCCTCATGTAACCTGCATGTAGTGCAGCCTCAGTAGCCATTTCAAAAAATATTTACAATTATGTATTTATTAAATAATAAATTTAAATAATTTAATTTATTATTCTGTTATGAGTTGTTTCTCTTTTGTCGGGGGGGAGATGTATGCTTATTATGCATCAGTAAAGTCAAGGTAGGCATTTTCTGAATTTTTTGAGATGCCAAGCCAAAAGGTTCGCCATCATTGTTCTCATTCAACATATATCCAATAGCAACTATGAGGTAATTTGCACTGATATTAGAAACCCTTGATTTGTACTGTACCTGAATGGGGAAGCTTATATAGCTGAATATTACTCAGAAAGCAGACAGGTAACAAACATAAGAGGATGATCCTGACTTGCATCCTTGTCACTTGTATCCTAGTCTGGATCAAGACTCCCAGTGAGATCCTGGTTCAGACTGGGAGCAGCAGATGTGAACAACTGACAAGACTGAAAACTTCCTCCCCTATTATTTTGGTGTGGGAATCCCACTCCTCCACATGGGTTATTGGAAAGGAACAGGAGACCTTTCCTCATCTTTCAACATGAGGACTACATTCAAGGCCACCATCAGATCCTCATGAGCCTACAGTGTCAAGAGGGTCCATTCATGAGTGGATTTCTTTCTTGCTCTGCTGTGTTGAGTTTAAACCTCAGTAAAACCTACTTCCTTTGACCTCTTGCAGTTCTATGAAACTTGTGGGAGGTCCAGCACTTCTTTGCTTAAAGGAATATTTACCTCACCCAGCTCTCAGCTTTGAGATTTCAGCTGCTCTAGCAGGTCTTTCAAGGGGAAAGGTAGCTTGATGACTTTGAACCCAGGAATTGCTTAAAGGCAATTTAGAACCAGATCTATTTACCAGATCAATTTAGAACCAATCTAGAACCAGACCAGTGCACATGATTTTAAATAAAGACATGGAGAAAATGTCTCCCCCTTTTGTGAGGAATGGCTAGATGAGGGATTTTCATTTCTCCAGGACCTGTGATTGCTAGTTTGGGACAGTTTCCAACGCTCTTGTGTATTTATTTCTCAGGCCCATTTATACAGGCATCCTCTCATGAACGACTCAGGACAGCACTCAGTAAAAGCAACAACACTAAAATGTAAACATCCTAAAACATGATGGAAATATAAAACCAATTCCGCAAAGGCAATTCAGTAATGTAAATAATAATACAAGTTAGGTATGTAATGTAAATAATAATACAAGATAGGTCCACAAATCCTGCTGACCCAGGTCTTCTTAGTTTTATGAAAGGCAGGCAGGTTCAGGGCCATGTAGATCTCAGGAGGACCTGAATGCTCTTCCCTAAGACAGGTGAACATCAAAAAAGGCACATCTCCTGGGTCCCAGAAGCTGACCTTGTTTAAGAAATGGAACCCAAAGCAGAACAATCTTGTCAGCCCTTATTGGAGGGGCAGAGATAATCAGAGACAGATAGACTTACAAATAACTGGGTCTGTACCATGAAGGGCTTTAAAGGTTAGAAGCAGCACCTGGAAGCCCACAAAGTATCTCACAAAGTAGCCTGAGCTGTTGCACTGTAGATAAGCTGTAACTTCCAAGGATTGTGCCAGTTTGTTAGGAGGATGGAAGAGAATACAACTGCAACTGTCTTCAAAGAGGTTTGGGGAAGATTGTTGTAGTAGAAACAGCAGTGCGGAAGTGTTCACATTTCTCCTTGCTAAAGTAATAAAAAAAAAGAATAGGATCAACTGCCAGTTACAGTATCCAAACTACTGCATATGTCATACAACAGTGACAGTTATGCCAAAAATGATTTCTATGGTATATAGGCTGATAGAGGCCATCAAAAATCATGACATCCCTAGGTTGTTTGACTACAGTGAGCCACTTATGGGATGGCTTATGGACAATGTTAGTGCTAACTCAGATCACAAATATCTGAGACCTTTCATAAACAGCACTGATTACAGCACTGAGATTTCAACGGATAATGCCATCAGTTTCATGAAATTCAGATTCAAATTGGTTAAATTCAAATCAATGAAATTATTTTTGTCTTGGACATTGGGATATTTTAGACAGATACTGCTGCCTAAGGAAATTGTGTTTATCTTGGAATAGGCCAGTCATCCCTTCCTGTGAAGAACCAAGATTAGGATTGCTCTTGATCCATATTTATCAAAGATCTCCAGACAGATTTCAAAATGCGGGGTACTTTTTTAGCAGTATAGGCCAACATACCAGCTGAAATAACCTGACCTGGGTTATTCATTTACTCTTAATCTTCAGATTAGCCTGCATTTAGCGCTGCTTTTGTTCAGAAACAATATGGAATGTGACTTTATAATATGATCATCTATTAAATAAATGGTAGGGTGGGATGTCTTGTACAAGCAAGACACAGGTTCAAGACTACCCTGAACCAAAATAATCTGAGTGACTTTGGGCCACTCTGTCAGCACTTTAAGACTGAACTTGGAAACCAAAGATTACTAGCTAATGCTACTTTTATTATAAGGTTATAATAACAAAATCTTTGAAGTATGAATGCACTTCCTCCCTCTCTTATCTTCATGATAACTACTTAAGGTCATGTTTGAGAGACCCTCAAATTACATTCATTATCTTGGTTGTTCCTCAAGGTTATTCCTTCTATCCATTATATATTCACACTCTGCTCAGGATAAACTACGCTAGCCCAGTTATTTCGGGGGGGGTGAGGTGAAATGGGGAGGATGGGAGGAAGGATCTCTGTCTAAAGTACTTCAAATTCATGAATAAATCCAGGATACAAATGTATTATATAATAAATGTAGCTCAAAGGGAGTTCCAGTTCCAAATAAGAATGTTGTGTTTCAGCTTTATAGCCATTCATGTGGGTGCCCCTTCTCCATCATTTAAGACTAGCCATCACTAAACAAAAGACTTGGGGGGCATCCAAAATGTGGCACAATCAAATACCCAGCCCTCTTTTATGTCTGGTCACTTTGTTTGTGGAGTTAAATCTGGTTTATACTTCTCCATAACTGCACGTAGGCGTCAATGCAAACCTATACTATGCAGGGATTTTGGGATAAGTGGAGGTTGCAGATGATCACAGAAGGTTGAATGTGCAGACCTCCAAAATCTCAAATGCACATTGTGTGGAGGTGTGCATCCTGCACATTGATTGGCTGATTCCTGCTGGGAGCAGGCGGAAGGCAATTTTGTTGTTTGAGCACCCCTTAACTGGAACATTCACAGAAGTATGAATGGGATGGTTGTGCAACTATCTCCGAACATCAGACACATTATGTTCACACGTGCACAATTGTGGAGAAGTATAAACCAGCCTATAGAAGAGAATATTTGTAGCTCAGGGTTGAACTACGGAGTCCTTGGTGTTCTCTGAGCTTGGTTGTTTTGCTTCAGACATTTCATTCCAAACTAGGTAACATCAGTGCTAATTATGTTACCTAGTTTGGTAATGAAAGGTCTGCAGGAAATCACCCAAGCTCAGAGAGCACCAAGGACTCCACATAAACCAGCCTTTATGCTGTGTAGCATATTATTTTCCCAGAATTTTTACATAATTTTAATTTTCTTGACTGTTTTGTGTTCTGTGAATCTCTGAATAGATTCCATTGATTAATATTAATAATGAAGAGTACTTTAAATAAAATAAATTGGACTTTCCATATTTTTTTCTACAAACATTGCTTACTTAACCTTGCACTTTATAAATGCAGAACATCTAGCAAAAATATTTACCTGCCTCATTGCTAAAATAGTCTACCTAGAAATGCCAGGAATTTAATCTGGTGCCATCTATATTGAAAGATTGTGTTCTGCTGCCAGATTATCAGCCCTCCTTTTTGGACATTCTGGCATTAATCACTCTGATGCTACTTCTTTAAGCTATAATAGGGAAAAGGTCTTTCTCTAGGATAAAGTTGAGCAAAGACTTTTGGATTCATAGGAAGAACAAACCTTACAATT
Source organism: Acrochordus granulatus (assembly GCA_032468055.1). Taxonomy (NCBI): domain Eukaryota; kingdom Metazoa; phylum Chordata; class Lepidosauria; order Squamata; family Acrochordidae; genus Acrochordus; species Acrochordus granulatus. Next base: position 258,593 of record JANHZU010007419.1, on the reverse strand, counting down.
GCCCTGCTTGTTATATTGCCAATCAAAACCTCTTTGACCTGCTGTATGCAACTTTCTAGCCATATTGGTTATCAACGTATTTACTTATTTATTTGTTTCATTTATATAACTGCTCATCTCTGATGCTTTTAATTGTGACTCACACAATTAAAAAATAAAAAAACAAAAGCACAATAACCAAAACAATACAGCAAAAACCATTTAAAACAATTTAAAAACAGTTAAAAAGAATGAGCCATGAAACATAAGCAAAACAATGAACCATAAAACATAAAAATTGCCTTTGGGTCCTTGAAAGGAAGCAGCATCTTCTCTTGAAGAAACAGTTGATGGGCAGTGAGGAAGAAAAAGCCCAGGTTGTAATGTCTGAAATTGTGTGGCAGTCCAAACAATTTATTTCTTATTTTTCATAGCAGGCAGCACCACAAGACACACACACTCCAGGGTAACGTGATTTCTGTCTCTGCATGTAGGTGACTTAAAACTGCATGATTTTTTAATTTTTTTTCTCTAAAACTTCATTTAAACTGTTTGAGAGTCTAGTCAAAATTACAAAATCTAAAGCACAAGCTTTTTGTAAAATATTCTAGCTAAATAATTTTCTATGGAATGTCATTGCCTGATGAAAGAAAAAGAAAGAAAAGAAAGAAAGGAGGGAGGGAGGAAGGAAGGAAGATCTGAGAGTCTTCCAAATAATACAAAGTTTTAATATGGCAGATTGTCTTGTACTAAAGCATCTATGCATTGCAAATAATATATAGAAATAATTTCTGTTGTAGTTCTGTCACTATGTCATGTCCAGCTCTTTGTGACCCCATGGACCGCAGCCTCCCTGTCCTCCATTGTCTCTCAGAGTTTGCTCAAACCCACACCTATCATGTCAATGATGCCATCCAACCATGTCATCTTCTGCCATCTCCTTCTCCTTTTGCCTTTAATCTTTCCTAGCA
>JANHZU010007419.1:230293-248609 GCA_032468055.1 Acrochordus granulatus | reverse complement strand
AAGTGGCTCTAACAACTCCCAGGAGCAACATCAGAGTCCTTTGTCCAGAAGAGTACACTGCTAGGAACAGCTAAGATACTGCTCAGAGCTTCGAAACTCCCAGGCCTCTGGTAGAGGACCCAGGACTGAGGAGGACACATACCACCCACAGGAGTGAGAAGGGAATATACATATGCATATACTGATGAGGCTGTGCAATTTTTTTTAAAAAAAGTCCTTAGCCAAGTTCCTCAATTCCTCATCACTGATGAAACCCCTCAAGATTAGCCAGACTTGGAGATTAGCCAGATTCTTATATGCCTTCTAAATAAAAAGTATTCAGAAGTAAAAAATGGCAGAATGTTTAGAAACTTGTAATAACCTGTTTGCAATCACATAGATGTAGGTGCTAATTTGTTCTTCAGACATAGTTAGATGCACATAATTTTTCAGTCAGGAAGAATATATTTGACGTGAAACAATTATTTGGTTTAGAAACTGAGATGCTATGGATTTGGATGATGGCCTGTAATTTTGCCATGGTCAAAGATTTTCAGGGATTTTACAAAGCCAAGAATGTCTTTTATAAGATAGTATTATGGGGTAATTCTAATCAATCTAGCTTTGTATTTAAGGAAGTTTTACCCGATATAAAAACTGAAGTTACTCTTCTCTAGCAGGTACACTCAGTACAGGTAGTCCTTGCTTACCGATTGCTTTGTTTAGCAACCATTAGAAGTTACAACACTTAAAAAAAACAGCTTTGCAACCAGTTCTCACATTTCCAACTGCCACAGTGTCCTGTGATCAGGTGATCGCCATTCAGGCGCTTCGCAGGTGGCTTCCAACAAGGAAAATGTATGGAGAATGTGGAAAATTTCAAGTTGCAGCCCTGTGATGTCTTGTTTAATGAGCACAGTGATTTGCTTAATGGTGGAAGTGGAAGTGACATCATAAGGCGCATCACAATGCTTAGCAACAGAATTGCTAGTCCCACATGTGGGCAGTAAGTGAGAACTACCTGTACGCAACTGAGTTGGGTGGGTAGAATATCTGTCAATCTGAAGCAGAAGGAAGCTATGCATTGTATTAACTGGATGGGTACCTGTGATTTAATGGAAAGTGATCAGTTGCCATTCTGACTGCAGAGAAGTTTTTTCAAATTAAATTGTTACAAGTTCTAAAAATGACAGAAAAGCAATCTGGCACTGAATGAATATACAGTTTTAGTCAGTATAATAATGGAGATAGCACTTCAAATAATGAAACAAAAGCAGGAATATCCATGGAGTAGAAGATCCAAAAACATCAAGACATGTGAGATGCCTGTAAAAAAGTGAAAGAGTTTTGATGGCATGGACATGGCTGCCATCTTGATTTTTTTTAACTCTGTCCACCAATCCTCCTGATCTATCACTCAGGAGCATAAACGAAACGGTGCAGAATTGAGGATTGTGATATGTGGGCTCAAAAATTCAACCATAAGATGTTAGCACAGAGATTAGAAAACCCAATCCATTGCAGACATCTAGTAGTTGTCTGAGTCTTTCAGCCAATTAGTATAATCTTAAAGAAATCAGAATTCATTGATTGAGTGGGAAAAGAGGAAAGACTCATAACTAACTTCACTTTTATGTACAGCTCTACTCCCCATAGAGAACAAGATTATGAATTAGGTGCTAAATTACTGCAAAGGGAAAGACAATGCTTTCAGACAAATGTGTCAACATAAAAATGTATTTTGTTTAGTGAAAATGAAATATAAGTAATTTAGACTCAACTCTACCCTACAAAATCTTATTAGTATTAGAAATTAATTTCTCTTGTTGGATTTTTTTGAGAATCACACAAATACTGAGTTAAAGGAAGTTACTGTATATAAAATGAATGCCAAATATTGCTATAATACTACAGCAGATAGATGGCTGTGATTTGAGGATTTCCTTTCGATCAATTGCTTAGTGTCAAAATTAGCTACCATTGACTGCCTTATGCATGATGTTTACTGTGTTATGAAATGGCAACTTCTTTGTTTTTCAATATCTTATATGATTGAAAGTAGTTTTAGTTCAATAAATAATACATGAACAAAATAAAGAAACAAAACTAATATACAGTATGTTCAAGAAGAAAATTAGAATTAAAGTTACTGGGTTAATATCACACCAAACACTGAACTTTTAGTTGAAAAGGCTCAGTAATACCATTAAATCATTCTTGGATAAGTAACTTTCCTTTGTTAATTAGTTAAAAGATGAATTCACTAATGAATACATGTGTATGTATGAGAGAGAGAAAGAGAGAGAGATTAAAATTTCATGGGAAATTAAAATTTCATGGGAAAACAAATGTCTGAAAAGGCTCCTTTGGGGGGCCATAATGAAAAAAATAGTTGAGAAACACCAGGTTACATGACAGAAGAAAGGAAGCATAACTGGATTTCTTGCTCTAGTGAGTGGGATGTTGCTTCCTGTCCAAAGAATCAAAGCTTGGTGGATCATCCACAAAAGTGACATTCACTTGAATATGTACTGAAAGGAGAACGGACTCATATACAGGATGTGCAGTTTCCATCCATTTATCAAGAGCAAGATCTTTCAGACATAAAAATACATGCAAGGGATTCTCTCTATGGAACTGTGATCACTTTCTTCAGTATTTCTTACACCGAAGGAGCTCCATGGAGGCCAATTCTGTGAGATTCATTCAGACTTTGGATGTGGTAGTTGAGAGCCAGGAATCACTTCTACCTCTGCTGACTTATTCAAACGCCATCCAAAGAGAGATTAAGGGAGTCATTTGCTGAAATGACTTATTTAAAAATATTCACATGATCATTTCTCTCTGTGTTACAAACATCAGATACCCTTGTTTTATCCCCCCTGTCTTAGCTGTGCCATAACCATACTCCATTTTAAAACAGTTTTAATGTTTTGGTTTCTATATGTTTGCACATGATGTCGCTTTGAACAACACTTGCCATTATGTTCAAACACTTGCCACTGTGTTCAGCATTTTAAATACAGTTCATGTGTGTTTGTATTTTTTGTATAATGTGATTAGCTGTAAATAAATACAATTTCATCCTTCTGCACACACGACTGGGAGAGACTCAGCATGTGCTGAATTCTCATACTGAATTGAACACAGTGCATAGGAATCCACATTTGGCAGCAGCCTTTCATGGAATTGTTTAGTGTTTTACTATTTCAGACTAATGAACTAATTCAAATCTACTCAGAAATTCTTCCCCATATGTCCCATTCAAGATGTTATGCAACCTTTTGCATCACTGAAGCTGGGGCAGGTGAATTTTAGCTTCATTGTATTAATATTTTAATTAACATAATGAATTAAAAATAAACAACCTGAGACCCATCCCACCCCAGAGTCTCTAAAACCCAGCTGTTAAATTGTATGTGTTAAAGGATCAGCATTCTACACAAATGGGGAATAATCATGTTAACAACATGAAACTGTAATTCAAATAAATGAAATCAATATTTCATATTTTTGTCTCGACCTACCACTTTTGAAAGTGTGGTCAGAAATACCAGTAGAAGCTATTTTCAAGTGGCTGTTGTGATTACTGTTCTTATTATTTAACTCCTATACATAAAAGAATAATAACATCTCAGCAGTATCACCAGATATGGAGTTCAATACCAATTCACTTTCAGATAGGAAAAGCACTAGAAGCTCCCCGCGCTTTTGCTGATTGGACTGTTCCCCTGGGTTTTTCCAAACCAGCCAACTTAAAAAGCAAAACAAATACACAAAAGCTCCCACAGCAGTCTTTCACACTCTTATTCTTTGGCAGATTTTTATAAGTGAGTTTGCTCACACCCTCTGACTGGCTTACGGGTATTATTATGCTCCTGCCTAGACAAACCCTCTGTCAAAACAGTAGCCATATGTTTAATTTTACTTGTTTTCATGGGATTAAACGTTACACATTTTCAAGGGCTATGAGTCAGCTTCTCTAAAGGGAGCCTCTATGTTTATAATCAGTGTTTCCGGAATGCTTATTCCTGACATACTGCGCATTTGGATTCTGGCCCTTGTTGCAGGTAAATGCCGGACTACATGGTCTTTGGATTTTGACCAATAAAGCCCAAGGTAATACAAGTATGGGCAAGTAACTCTTCTGGAGGTATCTCAATTATGTTTTCCTCTAAATCTTTCCACCATTTAAATATAAGTACTTGTCAGAACGTGCTGGCCACAGGGCTGGCAAGCAATTTTCTTTTATGTCCTTGCTTCACATGATACAAAATAATGGAGCCTATATCTGTTATCTATTTGTTAATGATGTTCGGCATTGGTCTCCTTGTTCAGTTCAAACTATTTATTTTCTGATATATTTTTCAAATCAATTTTCTTTGCTATATATTTCTGATTATTATAGAATATAATCAAAGCAGGAAGAGAATGGCTGAATTAATTATTCTTCATTTCTAGTATATTTCAGTATTGCAAGAAAAAGATCCTGTAACTAATGCAAACTGCTTGAATTATACGTAACTTGAATTGATTTTGAGCTTTTTCTTATTATGTCTCCTTTCCATGTCAAGTGACTAATTCTGTTTCAGTACTGTTGTACAAACTTTTAATACGCTGTACTCTTGAGTGATTAATTTTACATTTTTCTATTAGTCATAGCCTTATTATTGAACACAATAATTTGGTCTGAGTATCCTAGCTGAGCCTAGAATGTCATGATGGAATATAAATTATGCCAAATCTTTTGTTTTCCAAATAGCAAAGAAAATGTTGATATAGTTGTTTTTTAATGTCTCTTTCATTGCAGAATATTTTGCCTCAGCAGTCAATTTATATCTGATTTTTACTAAATTTATTAGCAAATTCAGTTTATACGTTGAACTGATCTAAAATGAGATGGCTAGGAATAGGTTGCATACATGAATTAGGATGAAAAAAAGCAAGAACGTTAAAAAAAAAATCTGCATTCTAGGAACAAATCCAAATTGAACTCATCTTCCCAAGACTTTTCTAGTCTAGCATTTTGACCATGCACTAGCCCAGCAGATCCTTATGAAAAGCCACTAACATAACTAATTTTAGAAGCTTATTTTCTATACGGGGAGTTCTGAATATTGGTGGCAATTCAAATACACTTAACGTACTTAAAACTAAACTGCTACATTTCAGAAAGGGACCATATTTGGTTTTACCAAATGGCTCAATTGAGTTACATCCTTTTGTGTTCCAGATCAACACTGTGGCAGGTGACCGTATTTTCACAGCTCGAGATGTTGAGGTGGGGGCCCTGCAGTTGAACATGGAAATATGTTCCATCGGGAAGCTACAGCAACGTGGTTTTTATCTGGCTTTCCAGAATTCAGGAGCTTGTGTGGCCTTGGTCTCTGTGAGAGTTTATTACAAGACCTGTTCAGACATCATTAGTGGATTGGCCCATTTTCCAGAGACACTTGCCAGTGCTGAAGGTCTAACAGAAGTGCCTGGTGTCTGTCTGAAGAATGCAACCGAGATGGGTGTTCCACCAAAGATGCACTGCAGTCCCAATGGGGAGTGGTTGGTGCCAGTAGGAAAATGCGTATGTGTCACTGGTTTTGAAGAGGTCAAAGGAAGATGTGTGGGTAAGTAATCCAAAGGGGCAAACCCTGAGATGGGCTTGGAGGATTTTCCAATTTTTGGATTAAAAAATATGGCAATTTGCATATAGAAGATGTGGGAAGTAGGACATGATTGAGGCACACTATCTGGTTCTGTTGGCTCTTAAAAGATTCCCATATATTTTCTGTTTCAATCTGCTTCTGATAGTAAACAAATTTGACATCCTTGCCCTTTTACTTCTTACTTTCCAGCAAGGTTTGGGACCATTTCTGGGGTATCAGAATGTCTAACATTTGTCCAACAAATGTACTCCATTTAATTATGCCCTTAATTAAATTTTAGTAATTAGGAAACATTTTAAGAATAAGATACAAGGAACTTCAATCATGGAGGAGACATCTTAGCTAGAAGAACCATCTTATTTGGCCTCATCTGCTCCTGATGGATTTGGACTGTAAACCCCAGAATTCTCAGCAACTAAGGATTATTCTGGCTGGAAATTCTGAGAATTATAGTGTCTCTGCATCAGGATCATATCAATTGAATTTCATTAGTCCAAAAATGCATGGCAATATAAATAAATAACTGACTCTCCACCCCAAAAAGGCTCTTTGTTAAAACAATCCTGAGAGATGGTACATTTAAAAAAAAACTTAATTTCTTAAAAAAAGTTCATACAAACTTGAGTTCAGAGTTTCAAGTTCTCAAAGGAGGAACATTTTTCTTTCAGGACTATTTTAGTAATAAATATTAAAATTCAGGACAACAGTTCTGAAAGGTAACTTAAAATAGTCTCTGCTCCTCCTTGTTTTTATCACTTCTTACAAAGCAAAAACTTGAGAACTCTGGGCAGCCACTGGACTGGAGAGACAAGTTTCTTGGTTTGGTCTCAGGGATTTCCTTTTTTGTGATGGAAAAATATTGCAATTCAAACTTCCTAAAATGTAATTTCAGATCTCTAAGTGGAAAAGGTGGAGAAAAGAGTAACCAGGTGAAAAGAAAGTTACAAAGGAGCTTTGGAACATATATTTTAAAAGGGCAAGTAAGGAGGACAGGAAGGAAGGAAGGAAGGAAGGAAGGAAGGAAGGAAGGAAGGAAGGAAGGAAGGAAGGAAGGAAGGAAGGAAGGAAGGCTGTGTAGGAAATTACAGATGATCTGATGAAAGAGGTTATGTCTTCCTTACAACACTAGAACTAGGATCATCTTGTAAAGATGAATTGTGTGGAATTCAAGGTTTTTGTGTGGAATTCAAGTACATCTTGAATGCATAAGAACTTATGGAAGTTCAGAAGATGTAGCAATGACCATAAAAGAAGATTAAACAGATTCTGGAGAATAAGATTGCCAGTCACTACTAGCCAGGATGGGCATCCATCCTTTCTAAAATCAGAGGAAGTATATCTCTGAACCTTGGAACAGAACAGAACCTTCCTGTTCTGTTGGTGGCTTCTCATAAGGATCTGCTGGGCTAGTGCATGGTCAAAATGCTAAACTAGAAAAGTCTTGGGTCTGATGTGGTATACAGTAGTTGCTCTAATGATTATATTCTCTTGCACTAAAGAGATGCATGGATGATACATCCATAATGGCAACTTCCCAAGAGGGATTTAGAGTTTTTACAGGATTGCCTTCTTCTAGAGGCTAATTTATAACTCTTGGAAGTTCCTAGGCAACTACTAAAGCTTTATGTCTCTTGATCTTATTTGCTTTCCTGCCCTTGGGACCAGAAGAAAAGCTGAGAATTTTTTTCTAGCCTAGGATTTTCCCCTCCTGGTTCCTCTTCCACAGCTCAGCCAGTTTTTCCACTTAGCTGCTACTATGACTGCTTCCTCCCCACCCACCTGGGTTGTGAACAGTACCAGGAATGGGACTGAGAATCCATCCTGCCCAGGCAGGTCCTCTATGACTGCACTCACCCAAGCTGTAGTTGATGTGCTATTGCTCCTTAGCCAGGTTAAGTCATGAAGCCAGGTTAAGTCACGAAAGAGTTATGAAGTCATGAAAACTACAGAGTCAAAGGAATTAATGCTGCTTCTTAAAGTGATGAAGAGGAGAGTCTAGGGTGGGAACATGAAAAACATTTTAAGAGAAAAAATCATGGCAGTAATAATAGCCATTGCTGGCTCAAGACAGAGCCAATGTAATGATAAGAAACACTTGTTTTAAATCAACTGTACAAACTTAAAAATGGAATTTATCAAGTGAATTGGGTATGAGAGAAGAGATAACACTTTCATAGCATTCATGCCCCAGGAAGCAGGGTAAGGGGGCAGGAGAGAGATTTAAGCTTCATACATTGTTCCCCTTTATTTTTCCTGATCAAAGGATGTAGCTGCTGTTCATCGAGACAGTGCTACCATGTGTGCAAAGTAGAGTTAGGTCTTCTGAGCAAGAAGATGTTTGCAAAATGCCTCAGTCTACATTGCCAAATTATTTTTGTGGTCTATTGACAGCTGACACACAGTCTTCCATCAGAACCACAGCCATGTTATTTGAAAGCTGAACTGGAATTTTCAAGAAGCCACTCATGTTCTGATGTCCCTCCAATTCACCACAACATGACAGAAAATGCCTCTCCTTCAGAAAGCATTCTTGGTTTTAACTCTGAAACTTTCCTCTTTCTAAGGTCTAAATAGTAGACAAACAGACATATGATATCTATGTATCTTTGGAAGCATTCATAGTCCCACAGTTTTAAATGCTATCTGATGGTGATCATGGATGAAAATAAAATAAATTTGAATTACATTCCTCTCAAAATCCTGGCTTAATCCAAACTTTAATGGACCCACCCAGTGTTGAGAGCATGCCAGGGATATATGTTTTGGGCTTGTTCAAGGATCAGGGTGGGGTCATTTTCAAAAAGGATAAAGAAAAGGCTAAAGAGGAAAGTTGTACAGCTCTGATCTTTGTTCGATCTGCATAAAAGATGGGAAGGGAAGATGTAGGCTTGAATTTTAGCATGCAGTGCAGTTGAGAGAGGAGTAGTTTTTCTTCACCTTGCTAAGAGAGGGAAATGGTGAGAGGTAGTCAGATGGGCAAGCTGTGATTATAGATGCATGTATTGTATTGTGAATTAAATAAATAAAATCTTTTAAAAATATCTGCAGCTATATTTTGAGTAGACATTTGTAGCCTGCATTATCCAGATTTTGCCCTACATTTCCATAGTTCATTTATGTCTGCATACAAAAGACAAAGCAGAGACTGGAATATGTCCGAGTATTAGAAGGATGGCTGGGGTTGCTGAAAATGACTGTACTATAACTACAAAGAATCAAGAGAAGTCTGGTAGTATCCTTTTTGACTGATCAATTTTATTAGATAAGCTTTAATAAAAGCTTCCATGAGCTGTGGTCATTCATCATAGACTGTCACGACTCTTCTTCTATAAAGTAGCAACAAAGGTGACCTATAAAATATTTGTTATCTTTTAAGGAATATTTGGGGCCTCTTCAGTATTTATGCTGGCAAAAATTCTGAGTTACAGGATGGAATGATGAATTGGACAAGATACTCATCCATCCTTTTCATTTGACTTTGTGACATAATGATAGTCAGCTTTTATTTTTAAAAAATCTTGATTCCAAAGTATTAAGAGGGGAAGATAAACATGTTTTGATGAAGGACGTTTGTTTCCAGTTTTGGAAAACCCTGGAGAATACCGTAAATGTTTAGCAAATATACTTGTCATTTATTTGTTGGATTTACTTTTGTTTCAGGATGATTTTTTGCAACCTCCATTTCCCTGGTTTGTATGCTTCATCTCTTTCACTGTCAAAACTATGGAAATATGCTTTTTCCATATTTCCATAGTTTTGGAAATAAAATATGCTTCCTCTGCCTTTGGAGATTTCATATCATGATCACACCACCAATACTCTCCTGTTTCTTTTCACAAACTCTTCTGGTATATGCAGATAAAAACTGGGATTTTCAGAGAGCTTTATTCTGCCTTTCTAGGATTGGAGAGATCCGTTTGTTTCTGAAATTTACCAGCTGGCTCGTGCATCCATCTGCTCCATCCACTTTCTGGGTTTGTTTGCTTTCTAACCACAGGAAAAAAAAATCAGTACTATAAACTTTTCTTTTCTTTTTACAGATCACCTTATTGTATATATTTTCCTTCAGACAGTCACTTTTGTAACACCATATGTTAAAATTGACATTTTTGTACTTTTCTTTTGAGCCAAGACCTGCATCATACAGCCAAAGTCTTGTTTGTACTAAAGGATCTCGACCTGTGAGCCCAGGAAGGGCAAATCAATCTATTTTGCTTAAAGACAAACAAACTTCTTGAGTGGACCTACCTATTACCACATTGTGGAACTCTGGCACAGAATATTTACAACCTCAGCTGTGACCTTTCCTGTGATATAGATAGCAACGGCTTGAGGTAGAGTCATCTGTAACATTTCACTTGAAAGAAAGAAGATTGGCTCAAGTTTCGTGCCTTCCTTGGCATGACACTTAATTCTTCTAGGAGCAGGTCACGTGCTGTGGAGCTTGCTTAGAACAGTCTTTGAACTGAAAGAAGGGAGGAATAATGTACATTCCTGACCATTTATTCTTGACCTTCTGTAGGATAGCTCAGAAATCTTCAACTGGAGAGTTTCCCATTTGGGACAAAGACCAAGTTGAGATAGCTTTCTTGTAGGGATAACAACTTTCAAGTCACATACCCATTTCTCCATTTTGCATGTGTTTTCTTTTCTTCCTCAAACACTCCTGAGTTGAAATGGACATAGCCTGCTCTGAGGGGACAGAGACCACATGATGATTTCACAGTGACAATTCTGGCTGATTGATTGGCCTTCTTTCACAAACAGGAACCTTTCTCAACTTTGGCTGAACTGGGTGTCAGCGCCTTTCTCTCCCTTCAGTTTAATGAGCCCATACAAATTTGTTAAGATAATTGCTGGGTGGTTGTAATAATTGAGCTGGTGCCACTGTCTGCCTCCCCCACAAAGAGGAGGGGTGTCTCATGGCCTGTTATTTTCTCTGCCCAAATTGCAACCAGACTCACCTCTATTTGTCTACTTTCCTGCTGTCTGTTTCAAAACTGAGGAAATGGATCTTCCTGCAGATCACAGAATAAGGCTCAGGTGTTGATCCACCACTCCAAAGTCAGAATGAATTGTAGTGACAATCAAAGGCTAAATCCAGAAAACTAATGAGATAACTCATGCTGTATGATGAGGAAGTTCTGACAGAAGTCCAATCTTCCTCTAAAAAAGCCTATCTTCAAACATTCATTTATGTGTTTATTTGTTGAACTTTTGAAAATATGAAAGCATGGGTATAACAAACACACTTGCAAAATTTGATTCAGGCAGGATTCTTCATTGCCTGTCAACTCACTGAATGTGTACTGTGGGAAACCCATGGTTGCTACTGTATTTTGTGCAATCAAACCAGTGAGGAGTATTTATAAAGAGGCATTACTCATCTTAGGGCAAAGTGTTCAGCACCAGCACTACACCCATCAATTTATGTCTTCCTCCAAAGAAATCAGCCTGTCTGCTCTGAATTAGTCCTTGCCTATTCATATTAGAAATAATTGTTAGTTGAGAAGAATCCAGACCCAGGAAAATGCAGGACAGTTGGAAGAGGGGCTAGAAGACAATTTATTTCTTGCATCTGATTCACTTTAGCTTGTGCAGTATGCCCAAAATGTGTTGTAATCCCCTGAGCCTATTGCATATTAGAAATGAATAATTTCCCAGTAAACAGTTTTCATGCTGTTCTAGGGGAGGGGGAAGGCTTTCTGTGAGAAAGATGACAAAACAAGAATGGTTCTTGCTGTCTGTGTTAGCACAGGGCTGGAAATTGAGAAAACATCTTGGAAAAAGACAGTAGTAAACTCCTCCAGTATCATTGTCAAGATTACTATCTGGACATTATGAACAAGTCTATGTGATCATCAAACAAGGCCATCTGCAACAATAGTCACTTGCTTCAAAGTGGCAGGTGTGTTCAACTAAACAAACCCCTACTCCTTTTTAATGCTTGTGTAGTGCATCCAACACACATTAAAAGAAGACAACATTTTGATTGTCAGCTCATACTTACCAATTTTAAGCCAATGACCTTTGCTGTGGATACTCATCATTGGGAGTTTAAGGGAGACTTTAAGAAAGAAAAATTAATTTCATTTAAAATGAATCAATCTTTCTTCTGTCTTTCTTGGAAAAAAACATCATTCAACTCTTTGTGGCCACATTTGCATTTTAAAGGAACAGTTCCCCCCCCCTCAGTGAGAGTAAGAAGAGAACCAGGTTAGTCTATGGTAGCAAAAATTAGAAGAATTCTCATATCACTCCATATATCCGATGAAGTGAACTGGAACTCACAAAAGCGTGTGTCTTTTAATAAAATTTCTTGAGCTGAAAATGTATTATCACATTCCTTCTAACATTTGGTCCTTTCAGTGCGAAGACTTGGCCCATTATATACTGTTTTATTTGAACCCCACTGTGAGGTAATTCTAGATACCATTCAGTATAATGGTGGAAAGTAATTTTAATTCTCTCTGTAAAAAACATGAAACAAATTAATGGGCTTAGCTTGAAAAAAATCCAAAGGTGGACTTAAATATAAAGGAATATCCACCTTCCTATGGCAGGTGCTGCCACCTGCTGTTTTTAATTTATCAAGACTGTGCATGAGTGTGCATGTATGGAGTAACCTCCCCCAGCTTCATTCCTTTTCCTCCCTCTGGTGACATAATCCATCTGGAACCTGTTGCTGGTTCTCGTTGTTCACCTTTGCTGCCTCCTTCCTCAGGTCTCCATCACTCCCTTTAATGCCACCCACCTAACAATTCTCCACTGTTTTGTGTCTGCAGGAAAAGTATAGCCAAATCTGTCATGGCATCTCTTGCACAATAGGTGAGAAAGTACATCAGGGCATTAGGAAGGGCTGAGGGGAAAGGCTCAGAAAACCCATTTCTCAGAAGCTGATGCCTTTTGACACGGGTGGGTCTGGGAAAACACTGGAAAAGTTTTGGGTGGGGACAAAAGAATTGGCAGTAACCTTCATTCTTCGGCTTCTTTCTTTCTCCATGGAGCCATTAGTACCAGCTGGGGTTTTTTTAAAGAAATAAGGTGTGGCATTGAGATATGAAACTCAGTTTCAGGGAGGCAGAAGGAGAAGAATACTTAAACAAAATTCAAGGATTAGTGGCACTTTTGCATAAGGTGATCCCAACTGTTAGCCGATTTCTAATTTAACCACACTGCAGCTGGTTTTCGATGGAAATCACTGGATCTGGTCAGAGCAGGGGAAGCTGGTTGATTCTTGCCTTACCTTTCCTCACAGCTCCTGAGTTTCAGCTGCCTTAATGGGGAAGTCTGGTTTGACGGCTTAATAGCAAACTTGCATAGCTCAAGCAAAAGTAGCAAGTATGGAAACTCACAAAAAGTGTCACTTTCCCATTCTCTTAGTATTGACCAAACTATTACAAGGGCCCAGGCTGCTTAGCAATTTTTATTTCATTTCCCCTTTGCCTCACTTTTTGGGTAGAATGGAGATAAGCATATATTTATTGTTGTGGGAACAAGAGCAATGTTTCTTGCACCTTATTCTCGGAGTTTCTGAGTTGGCAAAAGTTCAGTCATTACAGGTCATTTGCAATTTGCTTTTCCAATGGGGAGTGGAAGGGTTGGTAGTGTAGAAGTGACAGAGATTAATATATCTGGTTTGATCATCACCTTGATCAGTCCCAGTCTGGATTGTCCCTCTCTGGGGCTGCAAATTGAATTCCTTCACACCACTACAAATAACTCAAATTTTCTGAGGCTTTAGCAGGGCTGTTGCCTGCAGAATGTGAAGATCTGTTTTCTTTTTTGCATTCCAAAGGAAGGAAGGAAGGAAGGAAGGAAAAGTCATGCATTGCTTCCATTCTGAATAGGTGTTACTCAGGGATCAGTTTCTGACTTAGATTGCAGCAGGAGCAAATGTTTAAACTCTCTCTCTCCTCATGCACCAGTTCTGATCCAGACAGCATGCCAGGACTAACCTTGTGAGAAACCTCATGTCCAATTTAGTCCTCAGTTGAACCCAATATCTTAAGTTGTTCTACATTCCAACAGAATCTTGGCAGAAACTTAGATGTGAATTTGTTTTTTATCCCAGTTGGTCCCCATGATTCTCATCCATTATACATCTATTAGAATAAATAGATAATTTGGTCCCACATCAAAATTTGATAAAATGGTCCCACATCAAAATATAAAGGAGCCATCCAATGTCACCCATAATTTATAACAATTTTCAGTAATACTGGGAGCAAGAAACTTTAGTATTTGATCCACATTCTACTTAGTTGATGCATAGACTTCCAAATAGCAATAATAAGGTTTAGCAGTTTGGTTTTTAAATTCTGGTCATCCAAAAGCTATCATAACATAAAATCCATTAGGATTTTATGATGATAGATATCATCATAACATAAAATCCATTAGGTCATCCAGAAGTTATGCAGAATCAGGATGGCAGAAAAATTAACTAATGATAGCACAAATATTAATTTGCATTATATTAAAAGTAATTTAGTTCTCAGTGTCCTAATACCCTCTGATGAGGAAGGAAAAAATCTGTAGATTTTTTGTGCTTGTGTGTTGGAATTTTGCTATTACAAAAAACACAAAACAAGCAATACAACTAAAATCAAATTAAAATTAACAAAATACAAAAAATGAAAATAAAGTAAATATTAAACTATGTTAAAAAAATTAAACTATGTTCTCACCATCCACTTTGAGTCCTGAACTCACTGATTTTTCAAGCATAGTTTGTGATAACTGTTTGAATCTTAGTGTGGTCCTTGAGCCAACAGAAATTGTATACCCTTTCTATGGATCTTTTCAAAGTTGAATTATTGTTTCTCATATGTAATGTGTTCAATAACAAGAATTCTCCAAGTGAAGTGTAACTCACATATATAAATATAAAAATGGGTCAGTAATAACCCAATTTATTAGTTCTGAGATTTTGCAAGTTTGGATAAGAAGTTATTTCTGTTGTGTACATGATTTCTAAATGTGAAAGTTAATTTGTGTATAGTTATTACCCTGGAAATGTTCATGAAGTGCTTGTCTTTTGCGCAGCCTGTTTGCCTGGATTCTATCGCCATTCAGTGGAAATGGAGCAGTGCCTCAAATGTCCTTCCAACAGCTTCTCCCGTTCTTCTGCAGCTACAAGCTGTCCCTGTATCCAAGGCTTCTTTCGGACTTCCACTGAGGATCAAACTGTGGCCTGCACAAGTAAGTCCTCCAAGAAAGGAGAACAAGCCTCTAGGGAAGGATAGTCCTTGGGAGAGTAAAACCTTCACATCTCTTGTAAAATGCCGATGAAAATGTGGTGGAGTTGCACTAATGTATTAATATTTGCCTGTTCTGGCTCCTCCAATTTTTCATTCAGTGGACATTTCAGTGCTTTAGGGGATATGTTATAAGACAAAGATGTGTGTCCAAGGAGCAGAAATGCAAGAAGCTCCTTTCCCCTTGGTATTTTAGGCTAAGGATCACATCATCCTTATTTATGCTGAAATTCATTGAACAAATTCTGTTCAGTGCTTGCAGTTAAACTGTGCTCAATGGAAGAGCTCTTAATATAACAATGAATGGGCACCACCACAAAATCTCATAATGTATTGAACGCATACACTAAGAAAACTATAAACTGTGAAACAGGATTTTGCAGGATAGATGATTAACATACTTTCTTCTCTTTGCCTTCCAGGCCCTCCTTCTGCTCCCCACAGTCTAAATTTCTCCCTTGTGGGGACACAGATTTCACTTTGGTGGCAGCCCCCCCTTGATCAGGGTGGACGCCAGGATCTCACTTACAATGTTTCCTGCCAATGTTGCCATTTTCCAGTGTGCAAACCTTGTGAAAGTAGTGTGACTTTTTCCCCCAATGCTTTAGGCCTCCTCAAGCCAACTGTAATTGTGGATGGTTTGGAAGCTTATACCAATTATAGTTTCACTGTACAGGCTCATAATGGAGTATCAGGGCTCAGCCTTGCCTCACATAACAGCACCAGTTTCCCACTCTTGGTTTCTGTGGGCCATGAAGGTGAGTTATTGCAATAAGTAAGGAGAAAAGGTGTTCCATCCTCAGGAAGTGAACAACGAAAGCTGTAGTAGAGTTGAATTATAATTTTCATTGTGTTCCTTTCACTAGCTAAATGAAGCCAGCTGTGTGTATATAGTAAATAAGATGAGGACATTTGTTGTTCAGTTGCTCAGTCATGTCCAATTCTTTGTGACCCCATGGACTGCAGCATGCCAGGCCTTCCCATCCTGCACTGCCTCCTGGAGTCCACATTTATGATGCGATCTAACCATCTCATCCTCTGTCATCCCCTTCTCCTCTTGCCTTCAATCTTTCCCAGCATCATGTTCTTTTCCAATAAGTCCTCTCTTTGCATTATGTGGCCAAAGTCTTTGAGCTTCAGCTTCACTACCTACAAGCAATCAAGGTTGATTTCCTTAAGGATTTGCTGGTTTGATCTCCTTGCAGTCTAAGGGACTCTCAAGAGTTTTCTCTAACATCACAATTTGAAGGCATCAATTCTTCGATGCTCAGCCTTCCTTCTGGTCCAGCTCTCACAGCCATACATTACTACTGGGAAAACCATAGCCTTGACCATGCAGACCTTTGTCACCAAGTTGATGTCTCTGCTTCTTACTACTCTGTCTAGGTTTGCCAAAGCTTTCCTTCCAAGAAGCAGGCATCTTTTAATTTCATGGCTGCAGTCACCATCTGCAGTGATGTTCTTACAAATAAGTTCTTACAAATAAATAGTTCTTACAAATAAGCAATCAGCGCATGTTGGAAGAAGAAGGTTTTGTTGTTTATCAACCAGTTTGTCACATACTCTGATGTTGAGTAGGGTTGTGTAGGTTGATAACAAGATTGATAATCTTGTATGATTATCCAAGGTCAACCAACTAATTTCCATATTTAATAGAGATCTAGATCCACTCCTAGTTCAGCACCTTAACTGATCACACTGGCTCTCTGGTGGTTCAGAAATGTCCCCTTGATTATGCAAACTCATAGTACAAGTGCCAAGAGTTCTTGCAGAAAGCTCATCCTAGAAGCCCTTTGCTTTTTATGTGTCGCTTTGGATTATTGGAATGTTTTTCTTTAATGATTTACAGGGTTTTTTTAGGTCAGGTGCCTAATTACAAAGTTTAAATTTGAGTTTAGAGGTTGACAGCCCACAAAGTAAATTTATTTCAGAAAAGAAATCAATTCCAAAGGAAAACTAGAACTACACTTTATTGAGATTGGTTATAATAACAGAATCTTGCAAGTCTGTACCTCCCCTCCTTCTTATACCCCAACAAATCAAGAAGATGCTTGTCTAAGTCACTTTCAGATATTATCATGTTTTCCAGGACTCAAAGAATGTATCAGTTCCCTTAGACTTGGGAACAGTTTTTGCAAATGTCCATCAAAGCCATCTTCTTTATTCATGACAGAGATATAGTGTATATTTTCAATAAATTTTGAAAGAAATATGCATCTTTATGTAAACAATGCAGAGTTGCTTTTCACAGATTAACTGACAAGCACATTTGCTCACTATGTTTGGATTTGTTGGGCAAGTATTGGAGGTAAATTGACGCTGATCCTGACTATTTGCAGATGAATACTGTGTTGAATATCTACACTGTTGTTACTGGAGGAGAATAAATAGTTGGATAGTATTTTCTTTAGAAAATGTTTTCCTCTTTACACTCATTTTTCCTTTGTGCCAGTAATACAGAGTTAGGGGAATAAGGATGGTCAGAACCAGTATATATTCATTTGCCAATTTATATAGAATATAATTATGTATCATTTTTTAAAACTACCAAAGAAGTAGATGGGATTATTGTATAGTGCTTTAGAATTTTAACATCTAAAAGCAAACTTTCATAACCAATTAAAATTACTAAATTAAAATATTGTCTTGTTTCAAGAAAAGCAAGGAAAAAATTGCAAAAACTAATTACATATGTATGTGAAATTTGTTCCCAGACCCATTAGCCAACAGCTGATCAGTCAATAGCAAGATAACAAGTGACAACATATATAATGGGCACAACAAGACGGCTGCATTAAAAGACTTTCCTCCAGTGCCTGATTTGGCAGAAAAATATGCCAGCATAATTTGTGCTGCTCTGATAGCCAAGATCTAATTTACTTCAGTAACAGGGTTAACAAGGAATCTGGTCCTTATTGATTTAATGTGGAACTACTTAAGGAAGATCTTAGTGGATTCACTAGTTAAGTTTCCTTTTTCACCCACTATTTGCTCTCTTAACTGTACAGTCCTGGCCAAAAGTTTGAGAACAACACAAATATTAATTTTCACAAAGTCTGCTGCTTCAGTTTGTATGATGCAATTTGTATATACGAATGTTATGAAGAATGATCAGATCAATTGCAATTAATTGCAAAGTCCCTCTTTGCCATGAAAATGAACTTAATCTCCCAAAAAACATTTCCACTGCATTTCAGCCTTGCCACAAAAGGAGCAGCTGACATCATGTCAGTGATTCTCTCATTAGCACAGGTGTCAATGTTAACCAGGATAAGGCTGGAGACTACTCCGTCATGCTGATTGAGTTAAAATAACAAACTAGAAGCTTTAAAATGAGTGTAGTGCTTGAAACCATTGGTCTTCCTCTGTTAACCATGGTTACCGGCAAGGAAACACATGCAGTCACCATTGCTTTGC
>JANHZU010007419.1:207204-223248 GCA_032468055.1 Acrochordus granulatus | reverse complement strand
AAATACATTCCAAAAGCAGGACTGAAAGGATTCCCATGCTAGATGTTTTCAGATGAACTTCACACCTTTGTGACCCTCTTATTGTCATCAATTTGCAGCTCACCTGTTATGCAAAGAAATGCTGTGAAGTTGGTTGCAAATGAAAATTTGGTCAACTGCAGAACTTAGGGACAAGCCATTTCACCACTGGAGAGAATTCTTGCTTCTCTCTTTCTCTTGGCCCCTGAACTACACCTGCCCTAACAGGCTCTCTAAGTGGAACACTGGCTTTGCAGCTCTCCTCAGGACCCAGGCCCAGTGAGTTGAGTCAGAGATTCTGTCCATTTTGCCCTTTTTATACCAGCTGCTAAACAGCATGCAAAGTGCCAAACTGCTTGAAGACAAAGGGACTTTTGTTCCAGAAGGCTCCATGGCACTCAAGACAGGAGAGTAATTTTTATCATTTTCTGAGTCAGCAGAAGTTAGGGAAATCACAGATTTTTCAGAGTGCTTTTGAGTGGTTGGAGACAAGAAGTAGTGGCAGCGAAAGACTCTTAATGAAAATACTTTTCTTTTGGCATCAGATCTGCCACATAATTTACACAGCAGCTATGTTTGTCATTTACAGGGAATCATGCCAGTTTCTGTATAAAATATGAAGAGCAAATAAAAATCTATAAGCCTTGATTGTATGGCTTTCTGATACCTGTTTACTGCATATTTAGGATTGTTCCTTTCTTTTTAACACCGCACGCATTTCCTGGGATCCATCACTGCATTGAACACAGTTGCTATATGAAATGTCTCTAACACCCATATGGTTCCCTTTATGGCAATTTAAGCAAGGTCAGCAAGAACACTGGAGGAAACCACCAACCATTGTTCCTGTAAATTGAATTCAGAGAACAACATACTTTATGGAACAATTACCCACATGACAGTGATTGCTAAAAGCATTATTTGAGATCTGGTCAAACTACTGACATACAAAAGGTTCTATATCCCTCTTGAATGTAGAACATTGGGATAAATTTAGCAGTTCTATGTTGGGAGTAGACTTCATTGCTGTCTATTTCCATCAATTCTTTTAATGACCTTATGCACCAGGAAATTATAAATAAACCAGAATTGATTGCTAAATAGTGCAACCATTATATTTTGTGCAAAAATATAAGTAGTATGAAGCAAAATGGAAATGAAGGATATACATTTTAAAAACTAAAGATACACATAGCCCCAATAATCCAGGATCTGTACTTTATAAAACAGGAGGGAAGGGCATTATTGAACCTTATGGAGCATTTGGCAATTTTAATGATCCATTATTACCACACCTTGTTTGATATTCAATACATGGTCCTAATCATAGTTTGAACAAAATTGCTTCAGTGTGTGTAAATGTATAGACTTTCTTGTTTTAGTGAAGCGATGTCCATAATTTGTCCTTTGACCTTGCAGGCACTGATGTGCTTTCTGGAGGTGTGATTGTATCAATCATCTTTGGAGTCCTGTTATTCATTGTGCTGATCACAGGGCTCATTATCTGCCATCAAAGGTAAAGACAGCAATTCAGAGGCAGTAGAAGAGAGGGGGTCATCAGAGACAGGAGTTTGCCCTGCATTGTTTTCTGCTTGGTTATGTTTGTTCTTCTCCTTTTTCAGGCGAGCTCATCATCATCGAGCACGACCATGCCACAATGGCTACAACCGAGGTGAGGTTTCAGATTAAAAAAGGGCAGATGACAAAGATCTGCATTCTAGAATTCAAGCACAACAGCTTTTTCCAGTCTTAGCCTTCATACAGTCATGACCCATGGGCGAGGGGTGATTGTCATTGTAGAAACTGTGGAATGTCAATTAGCCAGAGACGATTATATGTGAAATTGTCAGGGGGTGTTTGAGTAACCAGATAGAGGTGATCAGAAATAAGTAAGTTTTAGTAGGTGTGTTGGCCAAACTTTTCTGACCATTTTTTCCTGAAGTACACTCTCCCCAAACATATTTTTGAGGAAAGGGAAAAAAAGCACTAGAGGAGATTTAAATGGAGAAGTGGTTTATGGGATTTATAAAAGTTACCTTCCTGCCATTTCTTCATTCATACTCAGCTCCCAGGGAATCATGGCTTTTTCTTCTCAAAGAAGTGCCATGATGGATGATATTGTTGGGAGATTTTTCTTTATGAGGAAGCTTTCTGGTGTTTATTCATGAAGGTAGGTTTCATGTAGCCCAGTGTGATTTACTTCCTATCCAATATGTTTAGGACTGCAATGTGGGAGAAACCCCACTCATTAAGTCAGTGAAGTTGATTTTTCCCCTAGTGTCTACATCTTTTTGAGAAACTAGTTCATATTGTCAGCTTTTATTGCAGATGAGATTTGGTTGAAACCTTATGTAGATCTCCAACCATATGAGGATCCCAGAAGGGGTGTCTTAGAATTCACAAAAGAACTGGACCCATCTCTTGTCTCCATTGAGACAGTTATTGGTGAAGGTAAGTTTCATTATGTCTGACTATCTTTGCCTCAGCTGATGCCATTTCTCCATTTTCTTTATCCTTTACCCTTCCCTTTGGATGTTCCATAGGAGAATTTGGGGAGGTCTATTGTGGTACCCTGCACTTCCCAGGGAAAGAACGTATTGTTGTGGCCATCAAGACTTTGAAGTCAACTTACTCAGACTCAACCTGGTGGAATTTCCTCCGTGAGGCAACTATCATGGGCCAATTTAACCACCCCAACATTGTCCGTTTAGAAGGAGTTGTCACAAAACGTAAGAATTCAGAGTTGTAATGGCAATGAAATATGTACGCAAAGTGGTTGTTGTGAGATAAGGCAGACTTATATAAGTGGGATTCCCCAGAAGGGATGAATTTATTGGATGTGAAGTTGCTGTGGGTCTCTGGAAGAGCATAGGTTTTGTGCACAAAATATTTTTGATGTTTAACATGTTTGTGATCTGGGACAACTGTTGCTAGTTTGAGTAGTCAATAGTGGGTTAAACAGAGGAATGGACTTACGCTGTGGATAGCAGCGTTATCTCTCCCAGAAGTACACCAGTCAGACCATTTGGACTGAAATAAAATCTATGTTCTTGGCCAAAGAAATGGGAAGGAAGCTAAAGACATGGAGATAGCAAGAAAATAACATTACTATTTTTTCTTCTTTTTCCCCATAGGAAACCCAATGATGATTATCACAGAATACATGGAAAATGGGGCCCTAGACACCTTTTTAAGGGTAAGAAACTGAAGAATGGTTTAATCAAGAGTTTGGCAACTCTTTGGATTTGAACTGGTGAATCCATGTCTGTAATAGTTCACACTGATAGTAAGGTTGAACTGATGAAAGAGTATCCTGTCATCAATCAATCAATCAGTACAAAATAACTTCCTTCACATATAATAGAGATGAAAGAGAACAGGAGATAAAGGTATTTTCCAGGCAAGTTTTTTTATGTTTGTAATCAGTCATATCAGTCCCACTTAGAGGTGGTTCAGCTCTCTTATGGATTTACAACCTAAGGGAGAATTTGTTTATAAAATAGAGGGAAATAGGTCCCTCAGATTAGGCTTAGTCTACCCAACATACTATGACATCATTTACAGCTTGGGAGCAGGAACCAGAAAGAAAGCCAGCTCTTATCTCAGTATGCTCATTCTTGGACACTTGGGTCTTTCAGTGTGATAGTACCACAGCCGTACATGCTGTCCAGTGGTCATTTAGCTCAATGTTTTTCAACTTCAGCAACTGTAAGATGTGTGGACTTCCTAGAAATGCCCAGCTAGCATGCTGACTCTGGGAGTAGGAGTTCACACATCTTATAGTTGTTGAGATTGAGAAATACTTATTTAGCTGATGCCAACATAGTTAAATCTTTCCCATTCATTTAAAGTTTTAGAACAATGTCTACCTAAGTTATAATTACTCTCCCAGGCATATGCATAGAATGGTACTCAATAGTTCTGGAAACCTCCAATATCTGTTTCTGTTTTAGGAGTATAGGTAAACATTCCGTAGCAAAAATCCATAACTTGTTTTGTTTGAGTAAATCTTATGTTGTAGAAGCATCCTGAGGTGGTCTGATGGACTATTTGAATCTACTCTATCCCTAAAGTGAAGGTTTTCAGCTATGAATGGAAACTCAGTTCATTTTATCTAGGACAAATACAACCCCCTTTCCTTACTATGAAGCAAACAGATAAAAAGAATGCAAGACTTCATCAGTGTCCTTTGTGTGCACTGCAGGAGAACATCGACAAGTTCAGCTCAGTGCAATTAGTTACAATGCTGCAAGGCATTGCCTCAGGGATGACCTATCTGTCAGACCGTAACTATGTACATCGTGATCTAGCTGCCCGCAACATCTTGGTATCTCACACTCTTCAATGCAAAGTATCAGATTTTGGTCTTTCTCGGATTCTGGAAAATGATGTGGAAGGAACATATGAAACAAAGGTAATATAGAACTGAAGCTATTGGGGGCACTTCTCACTGAGGGGGGAAATACTAGCATGAATTTATGCAGTACTACATGAAAAAACTCTGAATTTTAAAAATTTCTGCAAGGAATATATTCCTATTCAAAATTTACTATCAAAACACTTCTGTGCTTTACAAAAGCACTTTACCAAACTGTTTCTGTGTTACAGTCCAGAATACTAATGGAGCTATGCCCAAAGCAGCAATTGAGCTTTACTATTTTATTAGTAAGCATAAGATAACCAAATGTTGAACTTTATTAGTATTAGTTCTTAATACTTGCGAAAGCTAAAGTATCAGTTTCCTTTACAATCTCTTTGAACAGGGTGGAAAGATTCCTATTCGATGGACATCTCCAGAGGCCATTGCCAATCGAATCTTCACCTCTTCCAGTGATGTCTGGAGTTTTGGCATTGTCATGTGGGAGGTGTTTTCATATGGAGACAAACCGTATGGGGACATGTCCAATCAGGAGGTAAGAGAAAAAGCAGGAGCCAGGATTGTCCAGCCAAACTATCCTCTGAACAAGCAAATGTTGAAGCAAATACCCTTGGGGGAAAATGATTTAGTTAGGTTTCCATTTTCTTGTTCATTCATAAATAGGCTGTTCTATTGAAAACACTGTTGTTAATGAATCATGAAATTTAGTATGTATATGCTCCTGGGTTGGAAATGTTTACCCTGTCAACAGGAGACTCTCTAACCTGAATTTCCCATAGAACATTTCCATTGGCAGAAAGTGGAAGAGAAGATACTTTTGTGCCTTTACCATCCGTCATTGCCTCAGAGTTTCTCATCCAATCCAGATTTGCGGCATGGGGGGATTTTATTTATTGTAGTAGACAAGAAATCAGCCAAGAATTTTCTTTCTTGTATTGCAAATGGAAAAAGAAATCATTGGAAGCAATTCTTTGGCTTTTGCTGAATTCAGCTCAATTTTTTTGAAAAACAAAAAAGTGCACTGTTTTTTGTTTGAAATGACTTTTTTACACCATACATAATCTTCAAAGGGGCCTCACCTTGCCCTGATACTGCTTATCAAATTCATTTAAAAATATTTTTGATACTTTCTTAAATACTTTAATCTACTATGAGGTTATTCAATTTTGTCATCCATGGTTAAAAAATAATCTAAGTGAATCTTCAAAAATGCACAGTTCTAATTCCAAACAATTCCAGTGCTTAGAAATCAAGGAAATGCCCAGAACTCTTCATGCTTCTGCTACACTGTCCAAGGAATTTTGCACTATCTCTTTTCCTGGGTAGGTGATGAAAAGCATAGAGGATGCGTACCGACTCCCCCCACCAGTGGACTGCCCCTCCATCCTTTATGATCTGATGAAAGTGTGTTGGTCATATGATCGGACACGGAGGCCACGTTTCCGGGAGATCCATGCTCAGCTAGAGCACTTCCTTTCCAACCCACATTTGCTTCGAACTGTGGCTGATTTTGACCCTCGGTAAGAAATTAACAGCTCCTTTAGAAAAGATTGGGAGATTCTGGCTAAAAATAATTATTTATTAAGACAATCTGAATGTTATTACCAGTGTTAATTATATTTTGTTTATGATAAGATAAATTATGTACACAAATCTCTGTTCGGTGCACCTGAAGAATTATATCCTACATATATTTGTTTAGGGTGCCTTTTCTAGATGATGCATGAAATCATCTTCCTCATCCGTATTATGGAAAGAAGCACTGACTATTCAAGACTAGTTTCCATGCAGTGCAAAAAATGAAAAGCAAAATTCTCTATGCAATGCTAGGAGCTTCTCAGTCAGCTTCATCAGAATAGGGTCCTGTGTTACAGTTTAAACTTCATATTTCAACGTATAGGGTGACACTTCGACTTCCAAGCTTCAGTGGGTCTGATGGAATTCCTTATCGATCTATCCCTGAGTGGCTGGAATCCATCCGCATGAAACGCTACATCCTCAACTTCCATACTGCTGGCCTGAACACCATGGAATCTGTCTTGGATCTGTCTGCTGAGTAAGCTTGGGATATCTGGGTTGTGGATTTTTATCTAGGGTGGAAGGCTGGTAAACATGAATTGCAATTCAATACCAGTGCATCTATTGAATTTTCCACTAGAGTACAGAGTGTCATAGCTTTTGCAGTTCACTTTTAGATCCCTAAGTTCATAATAAAAATATTGTAACATCCATGTTTCCACACCCTTTCATTCTCTTCCATTTGTTTGAAAAAACTTGTAAAATATACATCAGCTAAATTTCAGCTTCTTAAATATTTGATTCCCTTTTTGGCAGAGATCCTTAGGAGGTACCATTGTAGATGTTGTTAGGATTGCTGTTCTTGTTCCTCTGCCCAACTGTTGAATATGCACAGTACTTTTCTTGATACAAAAGAAGAGAAAAATTTCACATATTAACTTTCAAGGTATATATCAAGAACAGAACCTGTTCTAGCAGCTAAAATCCAAATAGCTAGGAGTCTTATAGCAACAAACACCTAACAACATCAATACTGTTCCTTTGATGAACTGGAAATGGGTAAAAAGCTGCAGCTATTTTGGCCCTATTTTGCAAAAGAGCAGTTGGTGAGGGTAAAGAGAAGCATTTCTTTTGGGTTTCAAAGAGTGAAAAGTGGCATGGCAAGGACATAAGAATCCATGAGTTCTGTGCCAATTTCCACCAGCACCATGATGTTTCTGATCAAAATAGCTTTCTAGGCTTTTATAAGTGCTTCAAAAATTCACAAGAACTCTTTCATCAATGGGAGAAATAGCATATAGAATGTGGAATGACAAATTTTATGTCACTAAAGGAAAGCCCTTGCCCTTCCCACCAAAAGAGGATACCATGAATATGAAGAACTTGCAGGACAAAAAACTATGAAAACAATAAGCATATCCCTTTATTATAACATAGTATACATCTGCACAGCTTCTTAAATATATCAGACACGTATTTATGCAAGTAATCAACATTATTAGCATAGCAAAATTCACATAGTTCCAAAAGAAAATTTTTGGCATATTCCATTTTTAAGGAATTGTTGCCCAAGGAATATTTTTACGTATATATATTATGTATGATACAGACCTTATAGATATGTGACATTTATGTACAGGCCTTATAAAGTTTTTCCTATACAGATTTTCAGTTAGAACCATGCTATAAAACAGTGACATGTACTGGTTTATTGTTTATAAGACAAGAAACAAAGCTTTTCACCTCCATTTTCTTTTCAGTAAAATTAAGAAGCATTTTGGGGTTCATTATAATACTGTTAGCTTCTGCAAAAATGGTGTTCATCTTACATCTTGGTGTTTGCCAGCTCCTCTTGCTAGACACAGCAACTGGGATTAAATCAGTTACATTCTTTCATTTAAGTTTCTGAAGAAAGGACCTTGAGAAATCATTTTCTGTTTATTTCCTTTCTAGAAATATAGAACTGGAGAAGGGAGGCTAGATTTCATGGGATGCCATTGCTCTAGAGCTGACCATATCTATAACTTGCCCCTCTTCTCTGGCAAATGCAATGGCTAATCTTTTTTTTTATCCATGTGTTTTAAGGGATTTGAAGCAAATGGGCGTGATTCTTCCGGGCCACCAGAAGCGAATTCTGTGCAGCATCCAAGGATTCAAAGAGTGACAGGTTCCGCCTTACGATCCCGAGCAGGAGTTGCTGCTGCCTCCTATTGCCAAAGACAAAAAGGCTGGCCTTGTGGCTGTCCTGAGAATCAGAAACCAGAGACAACGGATGCACTTTGTGCAAAATTGAATTGTAACACAGGCTGGGACTAAGTAGCCTGAAACAGGGAAGGACTCCCTGCACAGGAAGCCAGAAAGTGGCACATGCTTCAAAAGCAGATGTTGCTCTTTTATTTTCTTACTCTTTCCACTCATGCAGAGGCTTCTTGGTTGACATACATTATAGCTACTGGGGATGTAACATGCTACTGTAAGGAGTTGCTGAAGTCCCTCTGCAAGTAAAACCATATCTACCTTTTCTGATGCATACTCTAGGCCTCCAGATGTCTGTGGCCAGATGTCTATTACAGTACTGTTGCACAGAGCACGAAGGTCTGTCTTTGACTATTAGTTCTGTTCCATGCTCATGTTCCTTTATACATAGGTTTTTTTTTTCTTTCTCTGCAGTCTACTCCTTAGAGCAGAAAAGGCTTGTTTACAGCAAACCACCTTCTGTTCTTGGGAGGTTTTTTTCCTCAAGTTGAGGACCTGCTTATATATTTAAAATATCAGGAATGGGTGGCATAAGGGAAAAAACCAGGCCTGGAATGATTGTATGTTGTACATATGATTTTGTAAATAAACTCGTAACACAGTTCACATATTGAGTTTTTGTCCCATTTCCATTTTTAAAAGTTGGCTATTAAAAACATCACAGAAGGAAAAATAAGTTTTGTGCTGTACATTTGAGAAAGAAGTAAATGCTTGAAAGCTTAAGAAATATTTTGTAAATGTTCTATGCCATGTACAACAATATTACTGAGAGATGTGGGAAAATGGAAATATCTACTGAATCACAAAAGGGTAGATTGTTTGGAACCATAAATGCAAGACAGGGAAAAGTTCTAATTATTTAGCTTAAGTGCATGTGAATGCCCTAAAAACAGCACAGCTGGCAGGTGAAGGAGAACATTTGAAGGATGTATATCTTTTGACAGGAAATGAAAATCAACCAAAGTATGGACCAAAAGAACTATGAGATCTTGCTTGTTGTATTAATTGAGCAGTCTTCTGTAACTGCCTTGATATTCAGGAAAGTGATATCATATTTCTCTAGTCTCACAGAATCAGTTATTCTTTAGTGTAAAATCAAATCCAGTATGAGTTCAAACTACAAACCTTTTACGATACATCTGGTTTGACCTCTTAGCCTAAGGGTCCCCAGTCTTTTAGGGTCAAATGACAACTTTGCTTGTACTGTGAATGTTCAGTGAAAAAGGCCGATATAGGGGAGATTTGTTCACGCAGGAAACAACTCCTTTAGTGGGAAAACTAATCTCAAAACTTTGCCTTTATAAGAAGCGAAACTAATGAGATGGTACTCATATCACTTACAGCTCTCCAAGGTGGTAATTATCCATAGCAGTTTACCATTTTTTTCTGGTCAGATATAAATTTTACCAAGCAATCTCTATAATTTAGATAGTTGACATTTTACTTTTCCAAGAAAACTTCTGTGGAATCCAAGATGATATTTTCTTTGTGCCATATCAGAGATTTTATTGTGTAAATTTAAACTGTGTTTTTTAAAAAAAATTAGAGTGCAACAGAGGGCCTAACATAAACCAAAGGAGGTATCTGCATAACTTGTAGTTATGAGTGCCACAGTGAGGATTTTGGTGTTCACTTCTATGCCAAAGGCACAGCACAGCCTTTTCTACATATTCTGTCAAACGAACATCCATAAGCATGCCTCACTGAAACAATGGCTTTAGATAAGGTTCTATACCCAATGAAGGAAAAGACATTAGAGGAAACACCATCAGAGATACTAATGCCATTTATATGCAGGACACCAGTAATTCTACAAGGAAGTGTTTTAGTAATAGCAAGTCCTTTACAGCTGCTGTCTCCTTTGAGGATGTTTAAGCTTTTTTTTTTTTTTTAAAGGTAAATCTAAGTGGGTTGTGCCCATTAAAATGTATGCCAAACCAAAATGCAAGGGGGGATGTGTTAAGAACAGTGGAGATTGGGGGCTGGGGAAAAAATACACAAAAGCCAACATGAAAATACTTCATTGGATTCACTGATGTAATTTCCATCTCAGATCAAATTACAAAGTACAGAAGATCAAATTCTATACTTGTATAAGTGGCTTTTTTTACATAAGAAAAAGAACTCAGCTTTTTGAACAGAGGGCTAAGGAAGATTATGTAAGGATTAAATGTAGGCAAGGACATTTGCCAACACCATAATTAAATTCGTAGACAATCCAACTTTAATATAAGATGCAATAATTATGCTTATTGATACATTTAGTGGCTTCTCATTTGGTTGCAAGACACTGCACAACTTTGCTAAAAAAAACCTGTTAGGTTACACTCACCAATAATTTTAACTTCCCAACAAATGTAGGTCTTGTGAATACTGCTATATGGCAATTTTCAAAAGGCTAAGCTATTAGATCCTCTTTCACAGAAGCTACTGTGCAGCTACAAAAATGTTGAGGACTACAACCCAAGAGCAACATGATACCTATCAGTCCTCAAACAGCATCTCAGGAATCTAAAATAACATTTTAAATTTTGAAAAATTGCTAAGATTTAGACCATTAAAAAATCAGCAGATTTCAAGGTAATTGTAACATCACAGCTAGTCTTTTAATAGCTATGTTTATACACAAACTGGCTTGGAAAGAAACAGAGACAATCTAGCCCATACTGTCTTTCAGCCTGATATGGATTCATCTCATTACTATTCCACAACAAAGGATTTGCTGGGAATACCCCAATACAAGAGTACATCTCATCCTCTTCGTAATCCAATACTTTTCAGATGTTGGATTGTATACCAGCATGGCCACTAGTACAGCCACATTAAGGCGTTGGGTGAAAAGGAAAAGCAGAGGCTTTTGCTATAAGAAATGATGACATTATGTATTTGATTCCACTCACACTGCTGACATATTTTCATGTAGTTTCTTTCTGTATAGCTATTCCAGGCCCAAGGCTCCAGAAAAAGGTCTGCAGACAGGTACAGTCATGGGGGCTTCCTTCCCAGTGTCATTCATAAATGTGGAAGCCCAACTGTTCTTGTCTTTTTGAATCCCTCCCATATTTTCCCACCACAAACCATTAAGGATACCTTGTGGTTAGAACTGTGATCTGAATGTTTCCAGAATTGTGCCCAAAACTTAATGCTGCAACAATAGTAACTCTACTTTCTGGTTGCTTTCCACCAACTTTGCTATCTTCCCACACTGCAGTACATGACATGGTAAGACCAAATTTATTAGTGGTAACTTTATGACTTCTTGTATAACTTTTGTGTATATTTTGTGGATATAACTTTTTGTGAAAATTAAGCAAAACATTAGAGAAGGTTCCTTCTTACAGCAAAGTTGGAAAGATACAAGAATTGCTGCACTTGCAAACTTGTTTCCACAGGCTCTACCATTCCAAAAAGCATGCAGTAGAGCAATTGAGAAAAAAAGTAATACTGAACAAAACTAGGTATTTGATAATTTTTAATGATACCTGGTTTGTTCAATACTTTAAATATTTTAAATATTGTTCAATATTTAATTTTTAAATATTTCCCAGCTTCACCTTTGGACTTGGCTATTGATAAAAATGTAAAAAAATAGATATCTTTAGAATTAAGCTCCAACTCTTTCAATTTCTTGTAGCCAAGGCAATTACTAGAGGTAGAAGTATTTTTAAAAGCAACTTTTATGGTATGTACTTTTTACAGCTTGTGTACCAATGTAGGCCCAAATTCTTTTATTGCAAAGTAAAATTCCATTAATTGCAAACACAGAATAAATTTTCTTGCCAACAAATTACAAGACCTGGCTTTCAGCTACAACCTGGTTTCTGAAATTTCCTTAAACATTATTAAGTCTAGCCAAAGTGAAAGGCAACCACTGGTGCTTTCTTTAAGAAAATGAGCCAGATTTTTAGGAAATTTTATTTTAGTCCCAATGGCATATTCAACAGAAATCCCCAATTCAATGGATTTTTTTAAATACAATTATTTTTTATTATCCCAATTCTGAATCCAGTAGAATCAGAAGCATTGCTTATTATGTATCTTCCAACATCTTTTGATTGTGTTGCCCAGAACTTATAATCTTTCAAACCCAGCACTTTCAAACCCAGGTACTTAAGAACTCCACATTTCTGAAATCTTTGGGTAAGCAGCCAAAACAGAACAATGGCGTGGCTTAATTTATTACAACTTGGAGAACACTTATACTTTTTTATTACACAAACAACTATTGATTAGAATGGGAAGATATTTCTAAAAAGAGCAGGCAGAAATAGATAACCAGTTGTATGTAAAATATTATTAATCATTTTTAAAAATTACGGAATGTTTTAAGACAATAGTAAATAATTTTTGGCTGATATTTTTCTTTGATGAAATACATAATTGCTCAATCAATGGTGACTTAACTTGAAAGAGGCTGGAATTTCTTACTCTAGAACATGATGTGGAGGACCACAATTCATATGCTGGTTTGGGAATTATGTCTGTGGACATCTGTGGCAGAAGGACATGCTAGCCAAAAAGGAATACTCATTCTATTCCACAAAATCTATGTATGTCCCTTTTTCTCTCTCTCAAGGGCTGGGAACCATAATAGCTGAAAAATGATGAATTATGTTCACACAACATACCTTGAAAGATAGTAAACACACAGGTCTTTTCCTGTTGAAAGGGAAGGAAGAAGCAACTAAGTAACTGTTTAACACAGGAAACACTATTGAGAGTAGGGCTAAGCATAAAGTAGAGTTTAATGGGTAGAGCAGGGCTACGCATTAACTGCTTTTCTCTCTTCTATTCTCCCCCGCACACACTTTCCAGCCCATTTCTTCATTCTCCTGGCCAATTACAATTGTAAGGCAAAAGCCAAATTTCCCACCCCTGTTCTAACTGAATAAAGAAATGAAAATCTGAGATTTTGAGCCCTTCTGCCTGCAAGGTTAAACTAAAAAAGTTTAACATGACCTTTAAGAGCTGATGATGAAAGAAGACATGACTGCTAGAAGTTTGGGAAAAGTGACTGGTGGTAGTTTAGCAACTGTTGTACAAGAATTCTATTCTTCATCCCAAAAAAGGTTGGAATCACAACAGGGAAAAAAACTGCACAACTTTTATTGATGCAAAACAATGGTTGAAGGACAGCTCCTTATCACACCATGATGATAGCTTCACAATAAACTCCAAAAAGTCCATTGTAAACAAACAAGTAGCCCTTTGAATAGTGTGTAGTGCAGAAGTGACAAGGCCAAATATCACACTTTCACACACACAAAAAGAAGAACCATCTTGATTTGGGAACGCATGGAGAAAACTGGTCCATTAACTCAGGAGCAAAAAGCTCTCTTGCTGACGCAGAGAAGCATCCTGGCAAGTGAGTCCAGTACAGAAAACAAGCCAGCTGTGAAATGTATACTCTGTCTCTAAAATAAGGTATAAAATAGTAAGTGACATTCCACATTTGAACAGAGGACAGGCAAAAATTCCACAGAGAAATAGCAGGTTGGAAGAATCCAGCCTTTTGTTCCAGGATTACTTTATTATTCAGTAAGACTGAAAGGATTATAGCAAGGTAAGATTCCAAGCTAGAAAGTGAAGAGTTAAGACCTTGTATTGTAAGGGATACATTTTTAAAAAAAGCAGAGGAGCCCACATTTAAAAGGGAGAAATACTGTCAGACAGGCAAAATGCGCTCATGATCTTAAGAAGAGAGTCATAAGAAAAAGCATAAAGAGGATCACATCTGCTGCTTTGGATAGGAAGAGTACACTGAGGGCATCTCTTCTCTTGATTCAAGATCCTCAGATCTCAGCTTTGACACGTGTGGTGTGACATTTTCTACACAGCACATGGCCATCCAGGGGGAAGCAACCATTGTCATCTGCTTCAATGGACAGGGGTTTCCCGCAATCCTGAAAAGTTAACAAGAGAAGAAAATGAGTAAGATAGACTAGATGCCAATGACAAGGGAAGTGGGGAAGATGTGGAAGCCACTCACCTCACACTTGTAACATTTCATGTGGAAATTCTTCTCCAGGGCCACCACACGAACAGTCTCATCCTTTCCTGGCTCTGGCATGATGGGCTCAGCACATACTGAACAGCGGGGAGCATATTTTCTGCAAGTACATAAGAGAAAGTATAAGAGGTTCAGAAACTCAATTTTAGCCTTTGGTCAAATCCAAACTTGAGGGCATAGAGGATCAACATGGACAGAAAGGAGAATATTACTCAGGGAAGGGACATACCTGTGATAATCATCAACACAATGTGGCTGGTTGGCTTTATCCACAATGAAGGATGCTCCCTCCAGGGGTTTGTGACATACCACACATGTGAAACATTGAGGATGGTAGGAATTACCAGTAGCCCGCAACATCCTGTCTGTGATTGTTTGCTTGCACACACAGCACTTCTCTAGGGTGCCCTGAAGAACAAAAAGAGATTCAGAAAGGAAATAAATCTGCTTCCAGTTGAGAGCATTACTTCTTTCTCTGATAGAACTTAGCCATCAACATTAGTCAACGCAATTCAACCAGATTAGCAGTCAAGAGGAGAAACTGTGAAGAGAATAAATCCAATTCAATTATAATGTTAGTTCTGAATGAGATTATGTTAGTAACTTTGATCTGCCACATGAAAGGACAATGCATTGACTTGTCTCATTCATCTGATTTAAGAACTTCAGAAATAATGCTTTTAACTCTTGAAATTTTCTTCTATAGCCTCCTCTTATAAAAATAATTTTCTACCAAGTGAAAGTGAATTCATGAACACTCATACATCTTTGTATGTGCTTGAGTACTTCCATAAAGATAATACTTAGATACAGTTCAGATGCAACATTTTCACAAGCTTAGCCATTCTTTGTGGCTGGGCTTCTCATGTGGCCTACCTAGTTGCATCTAAAATCATGGGAGTATAGTGGGGAAAATGAGGCTATTTCTCAGATAGTACTCAAGTTAACTCATAAGGAATATAATTTTGGGGTCCAAACATTCTAGCATCTTGACTGACCATATCAAAGGAGCTTTGTGAAACATGAATTGTGCAAATCAGCTTTTCATAATATGATGTCCTTTAGATATGTTGACTACAACGCCCAGCCAACATTGCCAAGCTCTGTATTTTTATTCAGCTGGAACTGCTTCCTCTCATAATAATAAACAAGTAGCCAAGATATGGCAGACTAGCCTAAAAAGTTATCACATAATTACACAGATGGCTTTCATCTCCTGATGGTACAATTCCCCAAAATATGTCCATGAAAATAGGCCATGTACTGCTAAGACAACAGGTATCATACTCCTTCTCCCCTCTCCCAAGTGACTGTCTACTTTATCCTTCCCCTCCATTTTGCTCACCGCATAGCATTCTTCACAGAAAGGCTTTTCATCCACATTGTAGAATTGTTGCCCCTGCAACTGCCTCTCACATTTGAAACAGGTGAAACATTCAACATGGAAAAGCTTGTCCAAGGCACGGACTGCAGGCTGGGTCCGAGACAGGGCTTTATTGCACAAACCACAAAATTCTTTAATGGAAAGAAAGGGGAAAAGAGCTTTCAGTCTGAGTAGATATTTACATAAGTACAGTATTTATCCCTCTAGACCTTATCTGCCCAAGCAAGATTGCAAAGGTGGGACTTTGAAAGGTTTCCTGGAGATTTAAATGTTAGAAAATTTTTCCAACTATATATTAAAGGTAATGGTTTTCCTGCCAGTTGTGTCTGACTCTAGGGTGCAGTGCTCACCTCCATTTCCAAGCTGAAGAGTCAGCGTTTGTCTGAAGATGCTTCTGTGGTCATGTGGCTGGTGTGAGTAGACCTCAAAGGTGCATGGACACTATTACCTTTCCTGCTGAAGTAGGCAGTACCTATTTAT
>JANHZU010007419.1:138865-151401 GCA_032468055.1 Acrochordus granulatus | reverse complement strand
AGCAGCTTTATAAATAAAGGAAGATTGAGTGGGATAGAAGATTATTTCAGGACAGCCGTCAGAGTAATTCCTGAGTACTACAGCTCTGATTTTGCTCCCCTTAACAGCTTTTTTTGAGAAAGCATATTGTTTATGCACTATTATTATCATATTTTATTAGCTGTTTATAATTCATTGTATTTTATGTATTTTAGTTGTTTATAATTCATGTATTGTTACTTTGTGGCCGCAATTAGCCTCTTGCTGTCAAGCCCAGGTTCTCCTCTTCACTGACAAAGAATTGTATTGTTCAGATGAACAAATGTTAAAGCAATTCAGTTTGGGAGTTGCATGGCACATATTTTCTTACCTTTATGGGGAATCTTCTATAAGAGTGCTATAGAGCAATTATGTTGGGACAGGAAGAGAAAAAAAGTAGACTTGTCCTAGGTTGCCATGACAGATTGCTCTGGTGCTGTATAATAGCCCCTCTTTGTTTTATTAATGTCTGGCGCCTTAGGGATATCCCGCAGCATGAAGGATCATGTCACCAAACCCACTGCCATGGGGCAGGGTCGTGTTGCACACATGATTGAGTGGCAGGGCTGGGGCAAAGGCAACAGTCAGCAGCAGCAACATACTCATGAGACAGTACGCAAGGATGCAGATGCTTACTCTGACCTGAGTGATGGAGAAAAAGAGGCCCGATTCCTTGCAGGTATGCTACCACTCTAGAATGGTTCTAAGTAGAAAAGGAGGAAGAGGAGGAGGAGGAGGGAGAC
The DNA here is from genome assembly GCA_032468055.1 of Acrochordus granulatus. Taxonomy (NCBI): domain Eukaryota; kingdom Metazoa; phylum Chordata; class Lepidosauria; order Squamata; family Acrochordidae; genus Acrochordus; species Acrochordus granulatus. Next base: position 150,640 of record JANHZU010007419.1, on the reverse strand, counting down.
AGAATAGTTTTCCTAGATTAGTGGAATCACATGAATGTTCTTCCATTATTATGGCTGGTCATACAGTCAGCCAGATGTTTAGACTGGATTTGGCAATTTTGATCACCTATTGAGTGATAGGACCTGGGATAGGCAGATGTTGTTATTTCATTTCTGATTTGTTTCTCTTACATTTGAAGCAATGTGAAAATAGTGCAAGAATTATCTTAGAAAAGATAGGGATACACTTATTCTGGAGTGGCTCTGGATCCATTCAAAATCTCTGAATATAGATTCGTAATACCTTTTCACTATCTTAGGCACAAATAAACCAAATAAAGATTTCAGTTGAAAAAAAAAATATTCTGAATTATTCCTTTTTCCTCCTTAAATATTAGAGATCACATTTCTGGCTCTGATATAATGTATAGTTTTACTATACAATTCTGTATTCCTATTCCATATTTTTAGCATTTTGCAAATTTTACTGAATGCTTAGAGAGAGAGATTTATTATTGTGCCATTATATACTTATATGCATGAGGCAGCCATTCTGGTATAGGATTATCCATTCAAATTGTAAAATTTCAGGATCTGGATGGGAATTTTGAGGCAAGAGATTGATCAGAATATTGGATAGTGAGACAGTAAAGTACCAGATATATAAAGTTACTCACAGGTGGAAGAAAGGAACAAGTTTGCATTCAGTGTTTTCTGTTTTTTGGTAATATAGGAGTGATGGAACAGTTTGCCATTTCAGAAGCCACTCTGATGGCCTGGTCTTCCATGGATGGTGAAGATGTAAGTGTCAATTCCAACCAGGAAAATCAAGCTGGCAACGACAATGAAAACTATCAAGAGATGATGGAGAACCAAGGTGAATATTTATTTTCCTCTTAGGCTTCCAGGAGATGGATATAGAGCTATAGGGAGAAATGTAATTTTCTGATAAGGCAGTTAGAGAATGCTTAAAGCTACACTGATTGGGTCTTGGTTACCCTGTTATGATCTTTTTATTTATTTGTACAGAGTAGAAAATTCTAGTTTTAAATGTTTTATCAGTACTGAATACATTGCATAATGTTAGGAAAGCCATTGTCAGTTTAACCCATTTGCAATATCAGAAAGATAATTATGGCCAATGTTAGAAAGTTAGTGTAGCTAGTACTCAGTTAACATATCTAAATCACTGAACACTTGAAAGTATAATTTGTATTCTGTATTGTATTATTTCCTCTAGTTTCATTATTTGTCCCCAGTGCTACCTAGTAGATCTCTGTGTGCCTCAAGCTTTGGAGAATTTAGGTCAAATTTGTGTCTAGACCATGTTGCTTCAGAATACAAATAGGGGCTGATGGGATTCAATGGATGTCCTCCAGACTGGCTCAAAATCTCTCTTAGTAGCAAACTGGCAAGTTACTAGCCTAGCCTCCTCTCTGGCATACTAATTGTCAGCAAGCAAATGATATTTATCTAAAGAAGAGCATTTGGGATAGCGAATCCTTCTACTGGAAGTAATGTAGAACTATTCTATAATAACCAGTAATAACCATATTCCAATCAAGATATGTACACTTTGCATACATGTACGTATAGCAAGTTGATATGGATATTCATAATGTTCAAGAAATTTACAAACACTGTATGTTTGGATGTTTAATGCTACATACTAGTTAACCAAATTTAATAAATGTGTCCATAAAGTGATTTTTGAGAGATAGCTAAATATCCTTTGCATTCCTTCCTTTCCCAGGATAAACAGATAGCAAAATATTGTAACTTAGTAACATTACCAAGAAAGTAAGGCTGTTTCATGCTACCTACTAGTTATAAGTAGCATAAATATAAGATTTTGAATCTCGAATCTAACCCATTTTAAAGATACAACCAAATCTCATAATAATACTGCTATTATACAAAAAGAAGTTCTAACATATTCCATGAGAATTGGGTAGGACTTGGCTCTTTTTCAAATTGCTAGTTCAAGTTAAATAATTATAAAATATGAACTATTCAGTAATATATTGTTTTTGAGAATTTTATCTGTATACCAAAAATATTACTATTATTATTATTATATGACTTCATCAGGTAAATAAAAATGCACTGATAACAAAAAAGAATCTTCTATGAACAGTTTAATAAGAATGGTTAAAGAGAAGAAACTAAGGGGAATATTTTGGATAAAAATAGTATTAATTGTCTTAAAATAATGCAACAAATGGAATGTAATCCAGGTATACAACTTCATTTAGCTTGAGGGCATTATGTAGTATATGAAGGATCCTACTGCAAAAGTAAATAGGAACATTTTTAATTTCTTCTTTCTATCCAATCTTTCGTTATTATTTTTATATTTATTTTTCATTCATATATTCCATTATTTTACTTAACCCAATCAAGAGACTCTCAGCGGGTTATAGTCATGCTACAGGTAGTCCATGACTTACATTCATTTGTTTAATGATCATTTGAAGTTATGGTGCTAAAAAAGGGAAGTATGACCAGTTATCATACTTGCAATCATCACAGTGTCCCCATGATCATGTGATCAAAATTCAAACACTTGGCACCCGGCATGTATTTATGATGTTTGTAACATCCTGAGGTCAGGTGATCACCATTTGTGATCTTTCCAGGGATCTTCCAACAAACATAGTGAGGGAAGCTGAATTCACTTAATGATTCTGGCAAAAAAGGTTGTAAAGTCAGGCGTGACTCGCTGAACAACCACATTGCTTAGCAATGGAAGTTCTGATCCCAGTTGTGATCATAAGTCAAGGACTACCTATATTAAAATGCTCTTTGTATAATACATAGTAATTTTTAAAAAAACATAAAAACTTAAAACAAAAATTGTAGAAAGAATAAATAAAAACAAAAATGATATTTAAGAATCAAAGTTTTTAAACAATTATGTTTTAAATTTTCTAAACTCTAGAAAGAATTGATCATATTTCAGGGGAAAGAGCTTTAACAAGCTAAAATCATTCCTCCTAAATTGCAGAATTGTTTTTACCAGTAGAGGATGAAATGATACCCAGATCTTTCCAGGGATCTTCCAACAAATGTAGTGAGGGAAGCTGAATTCATTTAATGATTCTGGCAAAAACGGTTGTAAAGTCAGGCATGACTCACTAATGAGTGAGTCTAATGGATGGAATATCTAATTCCATCTAATGGATGGAATAGCTAGTGAAAGAGAATGTATCAAAATTTAGTAGGGAGAAACAAAAGCTGGCTTTCTGTAGTTGGAGTGGGAGGCTTGTGGGAAACAGAACTGGCAAAGTAAATACCAATTTTGAGGTAAAAATTCTTCAAAAAAGAAAAACGGCCTGAGTTTTTAGGACACTTTCTTTTGTTTTTAATGGGTGTAATTTACCCTTTAAGTCCCTGCCTCAAAAATGGAAAAGGGGTTGAACAAAACTTTAAAAAAACTCTCTGGGGCTATAAATGCATATGGTGCATGATTTGCAATTTTTGCACTCCTGGATTAGGGCAGAGCTGGAATGCAATTTTAATCTTAGTCTTTCATTCCCTAGCCTCAGAGCTGCTACAGGATTTGTTTGAGTGATGTATTTGGTAGCAGTCTGGCTTTCTCTGTCACCTCCTCTGTCTTGCCTCTAGTAGTCAGATCTCTTTCCTCTCTTGGATCTTTTAGTCTTGTTTCAGATCATTGAAAAAAAGGCCAAAGACATTCTAGAATCCCCCAGCTCAACTCCCTCTAGCCCAGTAGGTTATGGTTCAATCCAGGCATCTACATTTCATTGACACATAACATAAATATGTACTTTAAATAAATATTAAATAAATATTCATTTAATATGTCCACTGGATTAATAAAAACTCTAGTATCTGAGTATAAGTCATGAATGCACTCTCACAGCTGTGAGACAGAGAAAGTCTAACATCTATAAAAACTGTTATCAGTAATGAAACAATGATCATTGTAAAATGTGTTATCTCACAAGCTCCTATGGCAACTGCTGAATAAGCTTGCCTTCCTGTCCTACAATCTCCTTGCTTAAAACTTTCCTATGTCTTCTTCACTTCTGCCTTTTCTGATTCTCCTTTTTTCTTTTTCTCTCATTTTTATTCTTCCTACCTCCTGCAGATCACCTGGCCCAGGTGCAGTATGACAGCTGGCCCCACTCCTATGTCTCACAAGGCATGTATTGCCTGGGTTCATCTGATGCTTGGGAAACCAGTGATCAGTCCCTCATTGCTTCCCCAGCTACTGGCTCTTATCTTGGCCAAAACTTTGAGGAGTCCCAATCTAACCTGCAGGAAAGTGTTTTGATCCAGAACAACTTTATCCAACAGCACCAATTGTTGCAAATGCAGCAGCAACAGCAGCAACACCAGCAAGTGCAACAGGCTCTGTTCCAAAATACTGGCCTTGTAGATGTGTGGCCAGCTCAAACAGTTCCTACTGGTGATGATAGCACTGGTAATGGGGGGAATGCTGAATCCAGCACTCTTGTAGGAGTTCACAAAGAGGAGGAAGGTAACCCCTTGCTGGAGAAAGCTCCCATGTTGAACAAGAAACCTTCTCCAGAAGAGGACGATGTTGTATGCCGGGATCTGGAGTCCCTTTCGCCCAGAGAGGAGGCAGAGCCTGCTGCCCTTAGCCGCAAGGTTTCTGATGTTACATCATCTGGAGTTCAGTCCTTTGATGAGGAAGAAGGTGAAACCAACAACTGATGCTGGCTGTTGAAAAACAATATGCATAGGAAAAACGAGTGGGGGAAAGTGTCAGGGAAGCCCCTCTCCAGCTCCTCAGTTCCCATATCTGAATTCCCCAAGCTCGTTGGTTCCCCATAGCACACTTATTTGTCCTTAGATTTATGGAAAGGTAAGCCAAGGACCAAAGTGCTGGGCATTGCTAAGTCCCCCTCTCCTCCTGCACACATTAGGCTGAACTTTTAAAACCTACTGCCCAGACAGCTCAGGGAATGCAAGATAGTGGCCTCACATGGACATTGCAGACAGTGGGAACAAGTTATGCTAATATCAAGAGTGTGTTTTGAGAGGCTGATTCAATTAACACAGCCTCTGAGAAAATGCTGTTCTAGTCTGACTTTTGGAACATGGTGGAACAATAATAGGGAGAGAGGGATGCTTCTTAAATATATTTGCAACAAAAAAGTCAGGCCTCATCAAGAAGTCTACTTATGGAAGTGAGGTGCTATTGGGAGAGAAGCTTTCATTTAAGGCCTAGAGGACCGTGAAGTGAAGGGCATGGATCCAGACTGAGGGCCTTTAGATGTAATGACTATTCCATGGTAAAAGTGAGCTACTCTGAGCCCAGTTCAAACCTCATTCTTCAGCATGTGCGCATGTATTGTCACTGAAAGCCTCCTTATGCACCCACCCTCTGTTAACTTTGCCTATCTGGGGGCTGGAGAGGGCTTTCCCCCTCTATTTATTATTGGGCACTGCATGTATGGTAGGGAGAAGGGAGCAGGGGATCATCTGCCCATCTTACAATTTATGCAGACATGGGGTTCATTGTATACAGGGAAGACAAGACAAAGAAACAAAAGCAAACACATGACAAGTTACTTCAGCTTTCCTCTATTTTTTTCCCCTGAACGTTGGTGTTGTAACAGTTTTTTTAAGCAGTAGCCATCAGAGGGAATAGCCTGGTGCCATCTAGTGTTAGGTAATACTCCTTTCCTAGGCTCTCACAAGTTCCTCTGAAAAGAGTACAAAGTAGAGACTGGGCCAAGAGAAATTCTCTACTGTTCCACTCGTTTTTCTTTCTTCTAGGATTTTTTGTTCTATTAACAAATATTTATAATGCCTTAGGCTCAGTTAAGAATAAGAAAATAATAAGTGGCACATTCTCTTCGTTTTCATAAGTTGTGGGGGAGAGATGGCTGCTGTCTCTTGGCCCTTAGAGTTTGATCTCGAATTTTCCATTCTTCTCAGTTCTTGGTTTGTCTCAGCAGATAAATTGAAATTAGCATGATAAAACCTAGTTTTTTATTCTGTAATCTTTCACCATTGTTTGTCTGAAACAAGCAATGGAAAAAAATGATAATAAGAAAAAATGGCCAGAATCATCCAAAAAAATTTGGTCAGAAATAAGGACAGTCACAAAAGGTGACCCTAAGTTGTCCAATAAGAAGACACCTACAGGTAATAGCCTTTTCTCTGCTCTTGTCTGGAAGTATTCCTCCATGCCTGAACCATTCATTCTGTTTACCTGAAATTTCAATGTGGCTTGCAACCAGTCTCTGGGTTTGCTCGCTACAAAACGGAAGAGTAAATAGCACAGCAATGTTTTGTTTGCTCAGATCTGGAACCTTTTATGTAGAGAAAGGAAAAAAACATTGGGTTTTGGCTTTGCATTCAGATGTCATCAGCAACAGGGAACTCAGATCTGGAACCTTTTATGTAGAGAAAGGAAAAAAAACTGGGTACTTGGCTTTGCATTCAGATGTCATCAGCAACAGGGAACTGAAGTGCCCCCATCTTTTTGATGAAGAATTGAGGGGAACTCCAGTTCATATATTTCAACAAACAAGAAACTCTGTCGTCCCCTTTACTGCACCTTCCTTGAGAATATTTTCATCATAAAAGACAAATGGTCAAGCAAAAAAAAAGCAAATGCATGAAAGAAAAGCCTTTTGTCACTCTTCTTTTTCTTGTCTTCATTTATTTACTCTTCCTGGCTCCTTGGGTGAGGAGGCTGTTCATCCTCTGAGTTTTTAGGAGCCAACCTCTCTTTTTAAATATGTTTACATGCTACGGTGCCAACCTCTGAAGGCTAAGAGGGTTGGATACAGAACTTTGCTGGATATGAGGACAACACCTCATGTTCTTAAATTGCTGCATTCTGGCTATCAGTCATTTGTGGGGAATTCTCCCAGCAGGGATGCAGAACCATGAAGAGTGCAGAGTGTACATCTCTGCAAATGATGAATGAAATTCCTGTTACTCCAACATCATTGGGTCTTCAAGATAACCAGAAAGCTTTTAGATGTTTCCAGTATTGTGATGGGGAGGGTGGAGATTCAGACAGTCTGGGTCTCCTTTCCTCCAAACCATTATGCTCCATGTGCCTATCCAGGACCAGGACTAAACCTGGATGTTTACGGTAATTTATTTCTGTGTAAATGTATCCTGCTTGCATCTTGGCGCTCACTGAACTTGATATAAGTGGCTCATCTTGTTTGGATACCTTATTTTATTGTCTGTCTTTTTTAAAGGAAAATGTAAGCAACATGTATTTGATAATACCACATATCACAAATGTTCAAGAGATGTATATTTTTCTCAGTCTGAGAGATGGTAGAGAGGGGCACACTGTATGGAAATCAGTAAAGAAACAGCAAGAGAAGAAAAGGCTAATTTTGTGTTTGTAGAATTGGGAATAGACTGAACAATATGTACAGTGGAATAGAGAATCACAACTTGATTGTTGATTGGAAAGTTCTATCAAACAAAGATAGCATATTCTCTTTTAAATTGTACAATCCCTGGGCAAAATTTATAAGTAGAATTGTTCAGGATATGAAATTCCATGAACCTTCACCTCCCCATCTCTCAAGGAACCTTATCTTTTTAAATTTCCCATTCCCTAAGTTTAAGTTTGCTGATGCCCCTAGTAACTTACATAAATAAAGATATATTGGCCCCAGATGTGAAAAGTCATGCAGCCTCATTTAACTATTGTATAGCTTTCCAATCCCTAAAAGTTTTAAGGCTTTCATTTTATTGGACAAAAAAAATCAGAATGGCTGTATTGCTCTATTCATACACCAATAAAACAGATCTGTGTGACACTTTAAAAACTAATAAATGTGATCTCAGCTGCTGTACAGAGTCAGCTGACCTGAATGGAAGCAGCTCAAAGTGATTCCTGATATAAATGCATTAATTCCAGCTAACTGAAGAATAAATACTATTATCATAAGATGGAGCTGCCTATGCCGGGGCAGATCTGCATCTCTAAATATATTGTGATCAAAAAGCTACCATCAGGAAAATTGGGGTTGTTTTTATTTTCTCTGGGGGGAAAAAAGCAGCGGGTAGCAGCAATATAATGCACCCACCCTTACAAAAGTTTAGGGGGGGTTATTTTTGGTCTTGGAGTCTGACTGAGAGAAAACCAGTTGAGGAAGAGTTTTGGGAACAAAGAGAAGTCACATGCTTCAGCCTGCTCTTTTCAGCTCCCCAACTCCACTGCCTTATTGTTATTTATCTGAAGACTCAACCCTAAATGTAATTCTGATACAGAAAGCTAAGAAAAAAGATCTTGGTCTATGAGGGCTGCATTTATTAACCCTCAGTAATTTGACATTAGTGTAGTCATATTCAGAAATGTATTTTCTATAAGCATCACATTTGAAATGTGTGCGCATTTATTTGTATTTGTTTAGTTTCTCCTTAAAAGCATGAAAGCAGAATGAAACCGTGCAGTTCAGATATGCTGTTCAACTGTTATACAACTACATTTTGTATGTTTCCAAACTGATAGGCGGTGAACGCCTAACTGAAGGATATTAGAGGGGATGAACAGCTTTGTGCTCACGTGTAAGAAACTGTTTTCAGATGTTGGCAATTTATGCCAGGCATGAGAAGCCCACGGCCTCTTCAGAAGCTTTGAACTTGAAATGTTCAGCATCCTCACCACTGGCTTCTACTGCTCAAGGCTCCTGGAAGTCACACTTCAACCAGATGTAGAGGACTTTAGGTTCCCCTTTCCTGGCTTACGTACAATATTAATGGCACCCCTCTTATAGAGGGCATTCATGAAACTATTAGGAATATTCTTTTTTTTTTAATGAAATAAGATTGGGTCTTGGATTTTGTTGAGATGCTTTTTTCGAGGGGGTGGAGTTCCTTGAAGCCATTTTTAACCATCTGCTGCCAGTTCCTGATCTTTTGCATGAATGCAGCAGTACAATAATAGTTAAATAGTGTATTTTATACTACTACTAAATATGTCGTTCTGATGCAATATTGCAGTGCTTATGTTATGGCATGACAGCTAGCTTTATTCTAAGATATTTGAGCAGTTTTACAGAAGTATTCTGAATGATTAATCAAGGGATTGCCAAAGAGTCCTGAAGGAAACATTCCATAAACATCTGTCCCGAAGAGTGGTGCTGTCCCAAAGGCCGCTTTTTGCCCCCAAATAAAGTTCCTTTCACTGTTCAGAGCTCAGAAGACTACCGAGCAGGAGCAACCTGCTTGTCCTTGCCTTTGAACTTTAACTCCCTCCCCTTACTCATTTCTCATCTGCGAGTAGAACTGAATGATGATGTCACAAGGATGACATCACAGCAATAGGCTCTATTTACTGCCAGCTTGCTCTTGACATTTAAAAGAGGACATTTTGGAATTAACCAGGAAGAATAGAAAAAGAAAATGTTCTTGAAACTTGAGGGCCAATTAATTGTAAAGGCCCCCATTTTTCCCTTTTAATTTGGTGCAGGAATTGTTAAGGGGACTTTCCTTAAGTGGGAAATCCACTTAAGTAATTTCCAAGAGAATTATTCCACTGATACGGGGAAACGTAATGAGTTTTGTGAGGGGAGATATAGCCGTAGGAACTAATTTTTAGCAAACCAACCCATCAGAAAAGAGTAAAGCATTCTCTCTCCCTGTTTTAAAGAAAAGTCAAAGCTCTGAAGCTTCATTTTAAAAAATGAATGTAAATCAGACACTTTATGTGCTTCCTGTACCATGCCTTGTCAGTGCCTAAGGGTCTTACATCAAAGTTTGAGCTTGATGATTTGGGTTATGTTCAAACCTTTCCACAAAGCCTGAAGTGGAGCAGACCATAAGAAGCAATGTTTTCTTCTTTCTTAGGCAGCCCTAAAACTGGCATCCAGGGGATGGTAGTGTCAAAAAATTCAAGGTGACAATTATGACCATGATATTGATGTTCTGTCCCTTTGTACATGTGTGCGATATACAAAGGGCTGGGCTTCAATCACATGGTCATTGTTGCCACCTTGACTGTTTTGACATGGGGAATATGCCATTCCCGTCATGGACTCCCCTGTCTAAAATCTGTCTATTTTAAGATTCTAAGGAATCTGTTTATTCATATATGCAATATACAGCCTACCTTTTCTTCTTGAGCTCATGGTGATGGACATAGCACTCGGTTTTCACTATTTTCCCTACCCAAATTCTACAAGGTAGGTTGGGCTGAAAAAATGACTGAACCAAGTCACTACATGAGCTTCTATGAGATGATGGGCTGGAACTGATTCTCTAGTACCTTAACCACCACACCATGCTGGCTTTTAGATCAGTCCAGACAATGGCAGATATTTCTTCCATAGGGCAGGAATAAAACAAGAGAAACATGGACTCTACAAAGAACTACTGTGATCCATGCGTTGACATTAGGCATTGTATTATCCTGTAAACATTTACTGAGAAAATGGTAGTAAAAACTGACTGAGAAGATGGCTAGTGATTCAATTTACCATTTCTTTGGGTATTTTCAAGGAGATTGAAGTCAATTCCTCAACCATATTTCACTTAGCCATCTAGCAAATAGAGAAGATGGCACATCAGTGCAGATAATTTAGCTACAAAGATAGACTTATGTTGTTCTTGAATGTCACCAAAACATTTCTAATGCTAGGGATTTTGCTTTTTTCACTATAGCCCCTAATGATAAGTCATTATCTCTCTGTATCTACTGCCCATAAGGAAAAAAAAAACAAAATTGAAGGGACTCTTTCTGTAACAACTCTTACACAAATACTTGTATTGTTATTTACATGTATGAGAGGTTTTATTTTGATTTTTCACCTTGGGCTGCAAAATGTCTTCAGCAGGTTCTGCTGAACATTTTCTCTGATTTAGCCTCTCAAGAATCAACATAATTGGGAGAAGAGATACTTGAAGCAGTGGTGGAAAACCTGCATTTGCTCATCTTGTTGAAGCTTTCTTGTTTTAAATCATCCCCATCTTGTTTTGTGGGTGATACTGTCAAATGTACTCAGCCCCCCTGGCCTGGATTTCACTACATAGTAAAATTGTAACTAGACTGTACCACTTTAGATAGCTGGGGGTGAGAGAAGCCTAGATTTCAATGCTCCTCTATGCAAAATAATACCAGTTGAGGGAGGGGAGGGTGATCAGAGGTAAAATATTCTAGGCCAGCTTTTCATCTAATGCTTACTTTCTGTGCACAAATAGTTATCTGAATGGAGGAGTATTCTAATAGTGTAAACCCAAGTTATAATCTGAAGATTACGGAGCATACTCAATTTGGAGGCTTTGTGGTGAAATAACCAGAAAGAGTATTATAAATAAAATCATAGTTTATTTTAATTGACTCAGTTTTCCCACACATTTTTCAGGCATATCTCTAGTGTATTTCTTTAGACGTTACAGTTCTGTACATAATTCAATGTGGCACTTTCAAATCCTTTTTCTCTAAATGTCATAGGCATAGATGTCCAGTTTTATTCCAAAGTCTATACGGGCAATGATCATGCTTGGGTATTAATTTATTGTTATTTCTAGCAACTGTAAAATGTTGTCTGGGAGAGAAATCATTTTTTTTTAATATAGTACCATATTTTAAAAATATTTCTCCAGTTCATTTGGTGCCATGTGTGAAGTGGTGAAGCTATCCTCCAAGCTAGAAAATGAGCCTCAAAAAATAATTTCCAACTAGAAGGGACTTTTTTAAAAAAGGAAAAGCTGTTCATGGTGGTGGATAAGCTTAAAAGTAGAAGATAGGACAATAAATACAGAAGCTATGTAAGAGACAAGGGAGCGTAGTGGCCCAGTGGTTAAGAAGCTTGGTTTGTC
>JANHZU010007419.1:111596-133720 GCA_032468055.1 Acrochordus granulatus | reverse complement strand
TGGGAAGGATTGAAGGGAAGAGGAGAAGGGGACGGCAGAAGATGAGATGGATAGATAGCATAGTCAGTGTGATGGGCGTGGGCTTGGGAGGACTTGGGAAGGCAGTGCAGGATAGGGAGGCCTGGTGTAGTGCAGTCCATGGGGTCGTGAATAGTAACTGCACGACTAACTGCACGACTGAACAACAACAGCAACAAGGTACAGTTATTGTGTCATTATCATCTTTCTCCCCTCTTCTTTCCAGAGCACAAGTTAAGGTCCTTGAGTATGTCTGAGATGTTCTCAGCAGTTGGGCCAGAAATCTCTATATCCTCCCATTATATATCAGCAGCTGAGGCAGAGAGTATCCCGTTTTGTTTAACTGGGGAGAGAAGATTGTTTTGAGAAAGGGGAACCAGGACCTACTGAGTTCTCTGGTCCTGTGTCCACTGTAGATTTCGTAGGGACTGAATCACTGTTTTCTTTGCTCCACATCTTTGTAGACCAATCAGTATCTTCTTTGCTGCCTGAAGTCTGAGTGGCATCACGAAAACTTGCAAGAGGAGGACGAAGTTGGACCCCAGTACGTGTAGAACCTTCAATGGCTTTCTGGAGCTGAGAGTTTGAGAGACACAGAATTAACCAGGAAGCTACACAAGAGCTTGTGCATCAAAATAGCTTCCATACACCAGAAGGGAAACCATTTTCTTCATAAGAATCACAGTTTTTGACCCTGTTTAATGTGTCTAATCACATCACAATGTCATCAAAGTAGGGAAAGCCAAAAACCATTGAAACTCTTCCTCTGCTCATTCATTCCATCCACTCATTTATTTTTTTAGATCACTAATAACGTATGAGTCTCAGCAGTGTATAGAAAGTATAATTTGGAAATTTATACTTTCTACAGAAAATGTCAGATTTTGGGGAGGAGGGTTGTTAAAGGTCACACTAACAGATTTAACTATTAAGTTAAGGCATCCATTTTGCCTCTTAAATATCAAAAATGCAAAAAGATTCAAAACTGGATGTTTTCAGCCATGCCCAATATATGAGGCATTGGAGGTATGCAGTTGGGGTGGGGGCATGCAGCTTACAGATTCCCAGTTGTCATATACACAAACAGGACTTAAATAATCCTACTATAATATTTATTATTCTGTGCCGTTTTTGTCCTTCGTAAACAGATAAAATGAGTAAACAAGATCCTCATCTCGAGGAGAAAAAATTCCTGATTATCATTATTTAAACAGTACAGTAGGAGGTTTTTTCCCAATTAGATGTCTTTAAGTAGTGCTGATTGGAAATTTGGAGAGTTGCTGAAAATGATTGCTCTATAAAAATACTGAGTACATTTACATGAAAGAAGTGGCTTAATAGCCATTCTCTTCTCCCTGGATCTCCTTTGAAGGAAATTGCAAATAAATAAACAAATAAATCGCAAATAAATAAACAAATAAATAGCATCACCACAAACCAAAAGTTTCCAAGATTCTTAGGAAAAAGACAAAGTCATGGAAGTTAACCATGTATAAACTCAGCTCATGCTTAACAATCATACCCTAATTTCTCCTCTTCTGGAAAAGGCTATAACCCAGTTGACTTCTTAACTAATAAAGCTGTAATAGACTAATGATATATTTCTTCAGAAAGTTAAGTGCTTTTAAAGAGGGATTACTCTTGTAATATAGATATTCATATATCTATATATCAAATGTTGCAAGTTTTAGCCAGGATGTATTTGACCTTCAAGTGAGTGCACTTCAAAAATTAGGGAAGGATGAAAAAGAAATGGAGGCCAGAACAAAAAAAAATTTCATTTCAATATAAACATAATGAAAACAAAATGAAATACTACACATTACATTTTGCAGGCACTGGTACTACAAATTACATTTGCTAGCACTGTATGGAGAAGCTCTGGGAATTGAACCTAAAGTCTGTAGTGATCTCATGTTGCATATCTCTGATAGTATAATTAAAAGAAGACATGAAATGTAAAAGGAAGCTAAACTGAAGAGAAAAGATTATAAATATTCTAAATGTGGACTGAGTAGGCACAACTGGATTCCAGAAGGAATAGCAAGAGTGAGATGCAAGTGATCTTTTCTTTTTTTTATCCCATTCTAGGTTTTCCATGAGATCTTTTCTTTACTCTCAAGCAAGACTCAATTGGACAAAACACAAAGGTGGCATGATTTAAATTACCTCTTCCAATGCAATCATACCCTTTAGTTTCCCCATGCTGGTTACGTAGACTTGGGTGAGTCCTAGCAATGAGAACAAGGTATGTGTCTACAAAAATGAGAAAATAAAACAGAAATTAGCAAATAAAGCAAACAAGCTGACCATTGCAAACTCATGAAGAATTTGAAACAGATTGAGAATGGTGGATTTTTTTACCCATATTAACATGAAGAAACCTAGAGCAAAGCCAAAGAATGAAATCTTTATGCCTGAAATTGGAATAGTTAGAAATAGAGGTCTACCTACATTTAACACAGTGTAATGCTTTGTTGGCATTAAAAATAAATTGCAGCAAGTCAACTGATGTTAAGTTACATAGCAATGCAATATACACAATGAATAAAAGATTGTGGTATTTTTTCCAATTCTACATAATTTTTATCATCATCATCAGAGTAAACCATCTTCCACGTGCTGGCATGCTAAGTGTATTTACAGGTAACAAAAGCAGGCTGAGTTCTAGAAGAATTAACATAGAATTAAGCTCTTCTGAACTCAGAAGAATATAAAAAGGTTATAGATAGTAGTAAGCTCTTTGGCAAAACTTACATTTTAATAAAACTGGGTTATACTGAACAAACCAAACCAAGTAAAAGGGAAAAGACTCCTGATTTAGGATCCTGGCTTATATGTGTTCTTCTTAGGTGAGACCAAGGCTTTCCTTCTTTGAAAGATAGAGAAATAAGGGAGATATTTGTGCTTTAATAGGGCCCATCACTCCTAATCACATATGTGCTTATATTAAACAAAAACTTGCTACTTAATTAAACAAGGACACCTTATATTGAAATATTTGGAATTAACTAAACAGATGATTATACAGTTCTACAGAGATTTTCTTCAATCTTACATTTACAGATGGGTCATAAAAAGCACTATTCTTAACTTACATTATTTTGTTTATGTGTTGGGGTAACACTGAGAATAGAGTATTAAAAACAATCTGTCCAACAAATTCTGCCCCCAATTTTAACAGAAAAATTCCCCCTGTAAAGATTTATCAGTAGGTTAATTTGGTTTGTTCCCTTTGTGTCCTCAGACAGAGAACATTTCACTACACAACATTGTCTAAAGAAGCACCACTGCTTCTTAGAATAAATTTTCTGTTAATAGTTAAGGTTGGTAATGCCAAGAGACAGAACCAGCAGGGCTGATAAATAATAAATATAATACACATTGAGAGTGATTAGTTTAATTTTAATGCATTTTTTCTCATTTAAATTTTAGACTGCTGTTTCATACTTAAAACTGCAACTATTAGTCTGCTTTGCAAAGTCGCATGGCAAGGTGGCGAAATGCAAAGGAAAGGAGATGGATGAAAAAAAAATGAGTGTCTACGATAGCAAAATAATTTGTCAGGAGGAACTGAAAAAATAGAACAGGCCTGTATGTATTACAGATGCAGCCCAGTCTTGTACCTGTTACTTTCCTGAAAGTGTTAAACCAGAGAAGAGTTATCAAGGCCATACTACTTATTGCAAGCCTTGCTCCACCTAGTAGGTTAAAGCTTGGGCAAGATCACACAGTATGTTGAGGCCAAGAAATACAAAAAGAACATGAAGCCAGAAGGAGACATAGACCTTGATGGAATTAGTATTGGCTAGCAAGGGAAGTGGAGAATAAGAAAAGAGTAAATACCTTGTGCAATGATGTCCTCTCCACCAGTTGAAAGGGAGAAGGATCTATGCGGCAGCTGCTGAAACACACCTTTTTCTCAAGCTCCTCCTGCTCCCAAACTTCTATCTGACCCAGGGAAAAAAAAAGAGTTCACAAGTTCAGATAAATAATTTGCACCTAACCACTTTCCTAGGCTGCTACTGTAACCTAGCATGATTTACTTGTCTTTCCCAACTTGTCCAGTGCTTCTTCTAATGTCCTTTGTTGACTGGAGTCCAAAGCAGAGCTGCTGCTTGTAGAAGACCATCTCTAACAGGAATCTGAAATCAACCCTTTCCTAAAGAAGCACCATATTTTTGTTCTTTTTTACTGCTTTTCTTAATTTGTTTCTATTTACATTCCTTCCTAGAGATAATTTCTTCCATGAATACTTGTGTTTTAATTTTTTAAAGCCTACTTAAACCAGGGGGAGATCTACATGGATATTATACAGACTCTCACTCATACAGACATTATATTTTATCTCTCAGGATATGTGCTCCAACCCATTCTCCTAAATGTTTTCTTCATAGAGTCCTAAATTTCCATTATCACTTTAATCACATGGTTTTCAGTAATCATGGTTGCTTCTGCAGAAAGTTGCAGAAGGTTCATTGTTGTTTTTGGGTTATTGCTTGGAAAAGGGGTGTGTTATTTACTAGGCCTGGACAAAACAACTCAAAATTCACTTCAATTAAGCATTTGAGGCTACAGAAACATCCTGATTCATTCCAGCAAATTGAAGAAGGTTCTATTCAATTTCTCCCCCTGTGCTGGCCTAAGTGTTTCAAAGTCATGTGACTTTGAAATTATCTATGGCATTCATTAAAACTGTCTAGCTTAGGAGATTTTCAGTACACTGAGGGATCTCCTATGGTGAAACCATTTTTTTGCATCTGCAGCAAAACAACACAAAAGCATCTAGATGTTCTCTGAAAGTAGGTGGTTGGGGTACAAGCAATTATTTTGCATTCCCACTGCTGGTAAGCAATTTGGTGAGGCCAGTGAGGTTCTTCACTACTGGTCAGTTCTCCCAGCTGTTCACTCTGAAGCAGCCCAACCAGAAGGCCACTTGATGTGTGGAGGTGATTGACATGGGCCACCACCTTCTCCAAAGTTACTCAGTGTAAATCTACAGGAGAAGGCTAGGAGGAGCTCTGAAATATAGTTTTACTTTTCTATTAGAAGCAAGGAAGTCGGATTGCTTCACAGTGCAGCAAAGAGACTGCTTCAATGGAAGTTTTATAAAAAATAAAGCACCCCAAGTCTTACAAAGCCTTATAACTTGACAGAAGAAAATAAAATCAAGCCAAGGTATTTTCTGTGGATGTTGTATACAATGCTTGCAAAGACAAGGGAAACTTCACTCCTGGTAACAACATGGTTATATTTACTTTGCCAAGGATATAGAAGCAGCATTATCACTGCTGGAAGTTTTTCTATTTCCCAGCCTAATCTGTCAACTAGCTAAACATTCAATTCTGTTTAGTATATCTTGAGATCAACCAAGGCGCACTAAAACTGATTGGAAGAAATTAAAATCATCTCTGCTGCTAAGATTATCTTGATTGATTAGGCAGCAGCTGAAGAGGAGGAGAGATTGAAAGGAAAGGGATGCAACAGTAGTCATTAGCTTCTAAACATGACTGGACGATCAAAGCCCCACCCTTGTTACAGAGTGGAACACATGTAATGCATGTTAAAATGGCTAAGACTCTGATTTCCTGGTCACCTTCATCATTTTGAACCCATTGATTATTGCTGGGGAATCCCCTGCCTTTCAAGAAAGGACTGATAATTAAAGGGCATGTAGCGAAAGGTTAGTGCTGTGTACTATCATAGACAGAAAAACTGGATGAAAGTGAACATAGCCAGCAGCAACTAAAACTTGCAACTGCATTGCTGTTGGGTACCCCAGTCATGTGGCCTTATTAATACTAATTTTCTTAGGGTTATGAGTTATTCAGTTCACACATAGATTAACAACATGATACATGGTACTTTTTGTCATAAGTCTATTAAATAGCAAATATATTTGGAAAAATGACTAATGCAATGCTTTATCAGTGTACAGTTACAGAGTAACACACATCCTCCCATTTTAACTTTTAACTTTTTCTTGCAGGGTATCATATTCCTGCCCATTGTTCTCTGAAGTGCCAGGTGAGCTGTCAGTAGCATATACAACAACATGGTTGTCTTTGAGAAACTAAATCTTCAGTAATGACATTTCATGATGGAGAACAAACACATAATCTTGTGATTGTTTTAAAATAATAATGTGGCTGTTCCATGGAATCTCCTGACATGAAATTGACTGGAAATCTCAACCCCATCAGCACTATCTGTTACTTTGCTTTCAAACATACCTCTTCTGGCTTCATTGCATCTTCAACTTCTGCTAATTCCTGAAAGGAATAAATAATCAGTTCCAAGATCAGAAGAAAGGCAACAAAGCTTAAATCCAAATTTCATTTTCAGGGCAGAAATGTTCTTTCTTCTTCATCACCTTTGCTGCTGTTGTCTGTATTGTGAGATCCAGCAAATGGGCAGAGAAAGTAGATAGGTGCATATGATATTGTCACACATTCTAAACATATTGATTTACAATTTCTAAAACAAAATCTCCATGCCTGCACATATGAAGGCAATATCCGGTGAATCTCAGATTGCATGTCTTTGTTTTATATCATTGTTTTTAATGCTTATAGAAATGCAGAGAAACTTCCATTTAACTCTTTATAGTGAACTTTACTGTAAACTTACTATATTATACTTACTATGTAACTTTCTATATCACATTCTTACAAGACAGATGAAGACTGATAAACTCAGGGTTCTGAATATTTGTCCAACCCACATCTTCTGTTTCCTTTCACTACTCCTATTTACATTCCTAAACACAATGTTTTTAATATGCACACCTTTGTTATGTGCAAGTGTATGTGTAATTTTTATTAATAAATAAACAAGGATCCCAAAACACCTCATCATTTTTCCTGTCACAGTTTTGGAATTCTTGTGTTTGTAGCAAAAAAATCTATTATTTGCCAAAAGCCTTTAATAACTACAAGAGATCCGTGAGGTAGGTGTCTGATGGCATATTAATCCTCAAAGGAATTTTTCCTAGACAGAAACATTTGGATGTTATCTGTTATAAGGATGTCAATTACTTCTGCATTCCCTCCCCAATTTGCAGTTAGTTCATCAATTTCTTAAACAATAGCAGAAAATGATATTTATTTTCCCATTCAAAGAAATACACAGATATGAAGATGGAAAGTGTAAGGTACTCTCAACTGATTTGGAAGTTTGGTTTAAAAATTCATTTAAAAAATAGATATGCATGCAAATATATGAAACTTCTGGGCTCATGTCATGGCAGTTCAAGGATGAGTGAACAGGGATAGGTCAATTCTGATATTTGAATCTCTTCCAAAATCTGTAGCAGCAAAATGCTATGGTTGATGATAAGCTTCCCTTGCTATTTTAGGTTTTTCTGCCTAAAGGGATTATTCCTATTAAGAGAAAAGAGACAAGGGTAAAATACTGATAGATGACTACAAGATATCAATGTTGCATAGCAAACCTATTTAATTACCATCATGAAGTACACATGTTGCACATCACAAGGTCTGTTTTGAATATAAATGGCCTGTCCAGAACCATAATATTTCCATTCATTTTGATTAGGAAGGTTTTGATGTCCTGCCTATCCTCTTCATCCCAAACAGCCCAGCCATAGTCGCAGCGCAAAGGGCTGCCTGGAATATTGGGGTTCAAAAGTAATTCCCAACTAATTGGGAAAGCCCTTCAAAGAAGGAAGAAAATTCCCCTCCATATCCCTGCCTGAGACCACAAAGTGTGGACAGTGTGTTCAAAGGAATGGAATAGAAGCACTGCAATAAGAAAAGCATTCTAGCCTTCTACGTAGTTTGTGCAGGATAGCAAAGGTTAAAGTCTGATGTCACTTATATCTTCACTTCTCTTTCATAGGTAAATTTGTGTCCAGTACACTTCTGAGATATCTGGTCCTTCATTTTGAGAAGTTAAATATGTAATATCTTTCATTTCTTTCCCACTTCTGACTCCAAAAATGCCATTTTCTTGGGAAATATGAGAGCAATCAGGACTCGGTTTCAAAAATTAGCCAGACATAGGACAGCTTCTTTGTGCTAACCTGCTCGGTGTTTACTGCATGAGGTGATGGGCTTGGGCTGAGACAAAGAAGTTGCTCCATCAGTCTTCTTAGGTGCCAGCATCTCTGGGCTACAAGAAGGGAAAAAATGCAAGGAATGAAATAGTTGAGCACAAGGCTGTTTCCAGGTATGGTCAAAAAAGTCAAGATAGCAGCCGCAACCTGAAGTCAAAGCTTCACCCATTTTTATGCTATGGTCGCCATTTTTATTTTTTGTACTACACTCCAGCTACCAAACAACAATGCTTGTTTTTGTTTATTCTTTTAGTAATATGGACACATTAGATTGCTACTGCCTCATCTCTGATTTCTAAGGAAGCAAAAAGTCTGGTATTTCCAACAGTGAGACAATATAAATACAAACTGAAACAATATACATTTATATAAATATGATTCTTCCTATTTTTCAACGGAGCACTTGGCATTAGATGACTATCAACTCTGTTAGATAGGCCAGGTCATGAAATCAATTTCAAAGGAAAGTTACAGCTACTTTTATTGAGATTGGCTAAAATAACAGAACCTAGCAAGTCTGGATATGCTGTTCCTCCTCATCCTCACAGTTCAGTGAATAGCCAAATGTTATCTTGTTCTGGATTTTAAAAATGCTTCAGTTCCTTTTGCCTAAGCAATGGATCATGCATACTTCCATCAAGGTCATCTTCCATACTCTCTACAGTGGTTCACTATATCAATGTGCAAACTATTGATTTTATTTGAGAATTTTTTTCCTAAGTTGACTGAAATTCATACAAATGTTCTGTGAAAATCATCTGTTCGCAAATGCAAATTACTATCAAGTAATGAACATTACTAGTTCAGGGCAAAAGACATGGAATTGCTTGTGGCAGCACATGAGAGGGAAAAGACAACGAGGCAGAGCCAAAGACAGATAAGGACTGATAATTGGCTAGATTCCAAAATAATGATGGATCTGATTTCTCAGAGAAGAAAGTGAGTGGCTGGCCACCTGACCATAGAGCAACCAGGCTTGAGAAATCATGTAGTGGTGACTAAGCTGCCTGGAAAACCCTGTTTCAAACTGTACTCCTAAACTTCTGCACTTGAAAAATCATGTCCTTCCAATTTTGTTTCAACAGCAATCAGTCTTCAAATTTCTGGTGATCTAGCGCTTTTTAATATATCTACATCATGCTATGTTCCATATAAATGGAAAGCTCATCAGCCAGACACACATTGCTGTCTCTTTCCTTTTGCTTTTCTAGTTTCTGAAATTAAAGTACTGTCTTGCTGTGCCTATTCAGTTTAGTTGTATACAATATGTATATGTCTCCTTGCAGCTTTGATGTTGCCTTTCATTTCTTAAAAAAATGTTTTTGATGCAAGCAGATAAACTGAAGAAACACAGAGATTAAGTTGTGATTTTCAGAATGTCTTATCTCTGGTCAATTTCATTACAAGAGTGAATCAAATTAGTCACCCATAGCTTTGCTGAAGAAAAGGCCAGTTTAGCTTTCCTGAACAATCAAAGTGTCAGCAACACAGGGCTAGAGATGTGCAGTTCAAAGTACCTCTCAATAAATACTTTAATTCATTGTTAGAGTTTGAGTTGTAAGTCATCAATTTCACTTAACAGCATCTATCTAGCATAATCTGTTTATAACAAACTGTAGATTAGACAACCTAAAGCATATCATTTTTATAGTTTGGATCCAAATATGCTGCTTAGTTTTCCCCTACTCTAATCTCTAATCTATTCTAACATAAATAGAGATTGGATCTTCTGCAAGGAATATGAAATGATTTTTGAAGTTAGAAATGCA
Organism: Acrochordus granulatus; assembly: GCA_032468055.1. Lineage (NCBI taxonomy): Eukaryota > Metazoa > Chordata > Lepidosauria > Squamata > Acrochordidae > Acrochordus > Acrochordus granulatus. Next base: position 123,856 of record JANHZU010007419.1, on the reverse strand, counting down.
AGCAGAGCATTGAGAAAGAACCTCCCCAATGTGTCCTTTCATATCCAACCAACCCTTCCTTCTAACTATGCCTCAAATATAAATATTCCTATGTGAACCTAGAAAAGGAATTGTGCTGCTCTTCTGCTCATTTCCTGAATGGTTTATTGCAGCAAGAAAATGATAGAAACAAAATGAGAAAACTTGGGGTGAATGGCTTCAAATGTCTGAATTTTTTTGTAGAATTGTGTGAAATGCAGAACAATTGCATATTGTCTAAAAAGACTTGGGGAACAAAATGTAAAAATGCATTGAACACAAAAGCCAATAAGCTCTAGATTCATTTACCAGAGAATAAGCAATTTAAAAAGAAAAAGAAAGAAAACAGGATTAGACAAATTAAGGAAGACAGGTGTGCTTGGCTATTTTAAAAACAGATGCTAGATTATATAGACTTTTGGCCTAATCCAGCACGGCAGTTGCCTGCTTGCAATTTTGGAGGAATCACAATTAGAACCTTACTCTGCTCCCAATGTGCATGCTTATATGCTGGTGAATAAGTATCCCCAAAATATGTAATAGATTATATTAGAGACTCCAATCTTTCTGGGCCACACTCATATTTGGAACTGACAGCACATTATAAGGACTCTCACACAAAGGTTGCTATAGCCAACCATAGAATAAGGATATACCAAAATATAAACAAATCCCTGGGCTGCACACCCCAATAATCTATTTTCTATGAAGGTCTCTGAGTCAACACTAGACCCTGAGATACCTGCTGAAACTTTAGGTTAATCTCAAGGGTGGAGTTTTTGTTTTGGAATAGTCTTGCTTCCCAATTTTTTTTCCAAAGAATTTTAACAAAACTAGATGTCAAGAACCTTAGGGTGCATCATGGGACATGTTGCAGGCATACAATCACCCATGCATCATACTGAGGACTCTAGTATTACATAAAAACAAATTATGATATTTATTGTACATACTTAACAGAGATCAAATGTCAATACCCTGCTAAGCATACTTGCATAATATTGACATTTGTCAAATTCATACTTTATTTTGGGGCAGAATGTACCTATAAAAGTATGCAGACCTAACAAAGTTATACAGCAACACAGACAACATCATTAAAAAAAATCAGTAGCCTTTTGGTCCTATGTTTATGGAACTGTGACCTTGAGAGCTAAAGCAAAGATTAATTAGAAAGCTAGGAAGTTCCATCACTACCTGGTAGGTAAAAATAGAAAATCTGAATATTATACAGCCTTGTCTGGTGGTGTAATACATTAGTTAAGTGATGAAAATAGGTGTGGAGGGATAAGCCTGTCTGTACATCAATTTAGGGGCTCTCATCCCTTAATTACAGTAAATACTAATAACACAAATGAATTCTGTACTTGCATAAAGATGTTATGATTATGATCATCTTTCTGTTCTCCTCAATGTAAATGTCAACAAGTTGATTAGTAAGATATATGTCCACATTCCAGCAATCCAAATGTGGTCCCTTTTCCCTCCCATATTCCACAACACAAATAGGCAAGGATCTTTTAGTCTCCAAATATTGGCCATCACATCCCATCATAAGAAATCAAGTAAGACACAGTACTTGAAGATTGTGGAGGAGTTGGTGCCTCTGCCACTAGCTTGTGAGGAGTCACTGGACCATTAGGTCCTTTTGGGTAATCAGGGGCTAAAGCGGGCAGCTGAGGAAGCTATAAGAGAAAATGAAACAAAAATTAGCATTTACTTTTTAACTCCACTGCTTCTCCAAAAATTATTATCTATATTATTTCAGCAATCCTTATGAACATTTCAGTAGAGGCAGCATCTAGCAGAGGAGGGTGCTTTAAGATGAACTGTAGGTTCCTTTATGACACTCAATGAGTTTCCCCATGGACTGAGATTGGAATTTAGGATTTCCTATTTCACATCTCATCTATCTAGCCACTATGCTCCATTAGTGACATTTCCTTTTTCTTCTTTCCATCATTGCTGATTTTTCACTATATTAATTTCCTATTCACTACCTGAGTCTTTCTTTCTTCCTCTTCTTCCCCATCCACATCTTCATCCACAAAAGCAAATGATTCATGCTTCCACTGGTGTCCATCATAAGATGCCTCAAATGGTTTCTGTGGCATCATCTCCCTGGCATGATGCAAATGTCGCTCTGCGCTAAGGTGTCTGAGCAGCAGTGCCTGGAGCTCTTTCCGCTCCACTGAGCCCATTAGAATCATGGAATCTAGAAGGGGGGAAAAGCAAATAAGAAAATCTAAGGTCTAAAACTCAGGGACTGTCAAAATCAGGGAGTCATGTGACAAATCTGCAGTTTATTTAATCCATCTCAGCCTTTAAGATGAAATAATGTCTCTGGATTGCCTAAGAGTATGATTTTAGATGCATTTTTTCCCTAAGAATACAAGTGATATTCAGCCATATTGTAGGAAGGTAACTCCAGGAAATTTCCCTCCACCTCTTAGCTCCCTTACATGGCTGACAACAGGCCAGGACTGTAGAATAAAATTGAAAAATATCAAGGAATACCTCTTAAGAACTGAACTTCATCATATGTTCTACAGCCTCAGATTTCAGGGTGTTTGCAAGGGCTTGGAGAACTTTTGAAAGCTTATCTGTTCCCAATGAGAACAACCTAACAGCAGGCAACATTATTTTCATATGAGATAACTCTGAGAAATGCATTAAATGAAATTTAATTTTAGAAGCAGAGAAAGTTGAAGAGAGGGAATGTGAAGGGAATCTACAGTATTTCTATAAATAAGTAGATAGAAATTAAGACATTCTGGATATATCTACTTTCTGCTTTGTTCATCGCATTTCTCCTTTGCATCCTTGAAACATTCAACAAAACCTATATATAGCCCTCAACTTGGAAAGATTGGGCACTTGGAATTCAGATTATACCTCAGAATCCTCAACCAACAATTACAGTTTCATTGTAAACAAGTAAAAGACAAAGAGATACTGTTTCAGAGTCTTATCAGAATCAAAAGGCTTCTCCAGTTATGATTAGGATATAGAAGAATGAGTGGAATCTAAGGTTAGATAAGGGACATAGTGGCTGAGTGGTTAAGACACTGGGCGTGTCAGGTGGAAGGTTGGCAGCTTGACTTTGAGACCCAGGCACCACCACATAACAGGCTGAGCTCCCACTATCTGCCCCAGCTCCTGCCAACCTAGCAGTTTGAACACATGTAAAAATGCAAGTGTATACTATAAATAGATACCACCTTGGTGGGAAGATAATAGTGTCCATGCACCTAGGCATACCAGCCACATGACCACAAAAGCTTCTTCAGAAAAACACTGTGAATCGGAGATGAGTACCATCCCCTTGAAGTCGGACATGACTGGCAGGGGAAACCTTTACCTTTACCTTCAAGTTAGATAAACATTTGATCTGGAGCTGTCAACTTTCATCAGATGCTCAACAAGGTTGTGTTCTGTTAGCCAAGGCAATCTGCAACCAGTTTTTTGGACTGCAAAAATACAGATGATCTGTTATTTTTCTGTTTCTCTTTGCTGCCATCTATTTTATTTTTCTTGTACAACTGCTCAATTACAAGGACTTGGAGTGGCATATAAACAAATTAAAAACAGTAATAAAATCAATGCACATCAAAATAAAACAGGTTGGCAACCAAAGACATCAAAACATTACCAGGGATCTGTATTTTGCAGTCCAGATACATTATTGCCTCAACTTACTATTACTGAAGTGTTCTGACCATGAAGTAATAATCAGTGTAACCCATCCAGAAATACATTATCCTCTTTCCCTCCTCCTCCTGCTCTTTCAACAGTGTAAAAAGTCCTCACAGACCTGTAGCAGCTGCTGATTCAATTCAGTATTTGACACCAACCATCTGCAGCTGCCTTCTCTCCCCAAAAGGCAATGGATCCCAGTGTGAGGTGGTTGGTGACCAAATCCTGCTGTCCAGGCATTCTGTGGAAATTGGCCCTCTTGTTGCCTACTCTCTGTGCAATTTCTTCAACCCATATTGTAGGAGGATTGCTAGGTTGGTCTATGGTGTCAAAAAATCAGGCTAAACTAATTCTTTAGTTATGTCCTTATGAAAGCATGATTATTCATCCTTTTAATAAAAAAAGTTAGTTGGAAAACAATTGCCAATCTTCCTGATTTTTTTTCAGTATACATCCTTAGTTATAGAAATATACTAGTCATCAGGAGTGCCAAAAGTACATCTCAAGGATGTCCTTATTTGGGGATGGTGGTAGTTGTGACATTGCATCATTATCTTTAAATTTGTCTTTTCAGCAAGACAAGGAATGTGCAAAAATGAAATATTTTCTAAGCTGTTTCACTCAGGACATACATATTTCACAAAATCAGAGTCTTCTAGGTTCTAAGATTTTTATGTCTAGTTGGGAATTGCACAGGTCTCTCAAGACGTATAGAATGAGTCTCCCAATAAATAAAATATTGCTAAGGAAACCTGTTTTCCCAGCCCCAGATAAAAGAACAGTGTTTGGGTTATATTTTGATACAAACTAAAAATTAAGTTGGAACTATAGATAGAACTACAAGAATGTGTTTGTGAATTCTTGTTAGTGAGATGATATTCTTTGCCTGCAGAAAGAAAAGACATGTCCAGTTTTATACAATAACTATGAATTGGGAAGCATTAACATTGATTAATTTGGAGATGATTCATTGTCCTTGATAGTTCTTTCCTGATCAACTATACAAAGTGTATTTGCCAGTGCTACAGTCTCCCTTCATTGATGCCACTCCCAACTCTCCAGTGCTCAGATTCTAGAAAGATCTGGAAAATTTCACATTAATCCTTCCTTTCCAGTTTTCTTTTCTTTTTCTTTTTTGGCTCTGCCTCTTTATTAGGAAAAGCTGTTCTAGCATGTATTTTATTTCACCCTGTTTCTGCCCCAAATTGCAAACAATGCATGAAAATTCAATGAATTTGTTAGCCAACTGGATTTTTTTTCAAATGGAAGAGCGAGCTTTTGTTTGGCTATTGCTACAGACCTAGCAGCCTTCATAAGTGCAATTAGAAATCTTATAACTCTTATCTTTAAGTTTATGTTAACAATGGATATCTTCTGCCCCATGGAAAAAATGGCTAATAGGAAATAGCAAAAAAATTAATACTTAAAAGAATTACATCCTTCATTAAAGCCAATTAAATGAGTGAATTGAAATGTTTGAGGTGGACAAAGTAAAATCCGAGGGGGATCTTCTCCTGAAATTCTATTGGCAAGTCTGCTTTAATTCAGAACAGGAATTGTTGTGATTCCCCATAAAGCTCACCTGGAGAATCCACCAAAGGAAATGTCTTAACAGTGGTGTTCTGGAGGATGTCCTTCAGATCCCGATATTTGCAGTTAGAGGAGATGAATTTGATGTCACACACCATAATATCCTCAACAAAAATATTGTATTTGCTTGAGTGGGAATAAGTTTAAAATTAAGAAAGAATAAATAAACAGAAAGTGGAAGAGAGAGATTTATCTGTTCACGTTGTTTTGTCCCAGAGCCCTTGCTACTCTCTATCAAACAGTTGCAGTAAAATCTTAATAATTAAAGCCTGAAGGATGTTGTTAAAATACTGAAATGCCTAACAGAAAAACATATAACTGGCCTTGATCCAACAGGCTTTTAGAAAAACTTCCTTTAATTGTCCTTATTTGCTTTTTTTGTTCTTGGTATTTTCATTCACTGGTCTTCGCATGCCATCCATAGTCATGTTATTTTAATCAGGCAACCATATAAATGCAATACATAAATGAACACAGAAACAAAGAAACATTGGAGCTATTCCCCTCAACTACAAATGCCTGGGGGAGCCATCTTGCAAAAGAACGATATCACTATTTTTTAAGGCTCAGAAACTATGTGACATCATTTTCCAAAATTCTTTCCACTCAGGCCACTGGGGGTTTGAAATTTCAAAACTATTATTCAGTTTAAATTCTTTCCATTAATGAATTTAATGTGCTTTCTGGGTGTTCATCCTATTAACAAGAAAGTTGATCTATTTTAATGAATTGATGTCTGAGGGTTATGATCTCATGCTAAGTTTTCCCAAAGTTAACTGAATTGTCCTTCACTCAATCTGTTTTTCAGAGGTTTGTACAAGATACAAGACAAAGGTGTGATTAGCTGCTTTGTGGTTCACTCTTCAAATCATCCCCACATAAAGTCTTTACAGTAGCTATTGAGCTATGGGTTGCCATAACAGAAGCATCAGCTACAGATGGTTTAAATGCATTCAATCTATAGGCCCTCTCCATTGCTGCCTTAGGACTGAACTGATCTCTTACAGCTCCGGTCCTCTCATTACTTTTTAGCCTACTTCCTCCCTCCTTGAACAGAACTAAGTACCTTATTTGATTCCAGCCCAAGTCTGGCAAATAGGGCAGTTTCTTCACTTGGATGATGCTGTCATAAAGACTTGGCTGCAAACTCTGAGCCACCATGTTGGCAAGAATGACGGCCACCATCATTGGCAGGATGTGGGCGATCTGGCCTGTCAGCTCAAAACAAATCACTGCTGTGGAGACAGTGTGGCTGACAGCACCTGTCAGAGCTGCAGCTCCTTTCCCGATGGCAGGACAGGGCAAGGAAAAAAGGGGCAAAGTTAGCATCACCTGGTTGGTTCACAGCTGGAGCCAGAGAAAAGAAGAAGGTTGTAGACTTACCAATCACTGCATATCCTCCAGGTAAGATTTTGTAAACAAAGCCATCAAAAAGAATACCATCAGGAAAAAGCCAAGCCATGATTTCACCAATCAAGCGTCCAAAAGCAGCCCCTAAAAAGCCCAACAAAGGTAGTTTCTAAACTGCTTTTATCAGAGCCACTAATACATTTAGCATCAGCGAACAGGAAGTCAGACCCACACTGATGTTCTAATAACAGGGTCAGATTTTCAGTTCTTGCTTTCTGATGCTTTCTTGCTTGCTTGCTTGCTTTCACCTATGCTTTAACTCATCCAAGATAGTTTCCTTGGAGTAGAAGATGAACAGATCATCACTTGTGACACTGCCACGATCATTTGCAGAACATGCAGGATGTAGGAAATTGGCATTTAGATAAAATAAGAATGGATTGAGGGAAGGGACTTAGTCATTTCATAGAAATATAACTCCCCTTTTATTTATGACTCCATCAGCAAAACATCACAATCTACCTGAAAGTTCCCACAAAAAGATTAAAACTCACCCAGTATAAACACTGGCATGAAGCCTCCACAGGGTATTGGCATAGTCGTGGCAATGACAGACATCCAGAACTAGGACAGAGGTAATAAGCAATTATGGTTACAGTGCAGTGCTGCCTTCTTTCCCTCTCTCTCCCTCTCTCTTTTCATAACTTGTTTTATTTTCATAATTAAATAACTTGAGGGCAGTCTAGCAGATCAAGGTTTCACCACAGTCTCTCCCTTTCATTCTGGCTGAGACAAAGAAGCAGGATGCAACCAATCATCCTCCAAGAAACCTTCTTCAACAGCTACCTTTCTAATCTGCTCTTTCTGGTCCTTTTGCCTACACACAATTCAACCATCAAGAAAAAAGAAAGAACAAAATCCTTTTTTTTGTTTCAGTGAAGCAAGAACAAATGATAGTTTTTTGAGGAGAAATTCAAGAAACAACTTACATAAAGGAACAAGGAAGAAAGCTATTAATTAAAGGAATAATTGTTTCAGTACTATTTAGACCTCTCAAACTAGGCAATCTGGCATTAAATATTGCATTTTTATGCAATATTACTTGAACAAAACTTATCTGAAAAAAGATGGGAAGCCAAATAATACTGAGATATATTGTTTGGGCAATGACATAACTGAGATTATTTACAAAAATAAACTAGGAATTGAAGACTACACAGTTCTTTGATTCTGCTCATGGAAAATGGCTGATAACATGGTGGGGGACAGCATAGAACTGGCATGGCCAAGTAGTCTCCCTACCTTCATGAGGAAAAACAACAAGATGATGACAAAGACGTTGACTTTGGGGTGGATCCAAACTGCAGACTTCCCCAGAAGCTGTGGGTCCTCTGTGTGCTTCACCCAAGTGAAGTTATCAAAGAGGCTGCTGATGGCTTCTCTGGGCATTAGCTACAAGGAGAGAAGGCAATTATGCTTGTCTTCTCTACCACAGTAAGGCAAATTTAGTAACAGACAATGACATTCTGATATGCATAAATTATGCAGATTTGTATTGCACACTTTCACTTTGAGCATAGTATCTCATTGTAGATGTGAAAAAATATCTGTTTTAGCCTTTTATATGAAACAGAAGAGTCTTAGGAAGATGCATTCTGTGACAGAGCCATGCTCTGTAGCCTTTCTGTGCTGCTGCAGAATCTCTTTATACCAAAAGGCCTGACTACATTTGTTGGAGGCCATTTCCAGAAAAATAGCCTTTCTGTCATCCAAGCCTCCTGATCATACAATCAAAACAAAACCAGGATTGAAAGGGCTGTCTGGACAACTTTTAATTCCCAGAATACAACTGCCGCAAATATGCTTGCTTCTTTGAAAGAAGAATCTATAGCCTTGCAGAGAATCAACAGTCCTGATCATCAGAGAAGCACATAAGTGATTTAACCAATTGGTGCTCAACTGCTAGCCAGTCTGCAATGCTTCTTCCCACCTTTTTAATTTTGTGCCAAAGTAAAACCCTTTCCCTTTTGTAAAGTCACTTTTTTGAAAAGGACTACCCAACATTCAGCCTTAAGACCAAACACTGAGATCTAATGAGCTCTAAAACTGCAGTGCATAAAAGATGAACCAAATACTGTATCTTCTGAATGGGAATTCCCAGTTTTAAATCAACCAACAATGATATTGCTAGAAGAGAAATGTCATGTGTATTCTCATTAATCCAGGACGTGATTTGTTGCAAAAAGCAAAAACTTTCTTAAAAAGACAACTGGACTTTTATTATTAGATGTAATTGGAAAATGTTTCATCTCATATCCAGGAAGCTTTCTCAATTTCACAAGGTAATGGAAAAGATGGCAATACTTTCTTTCTCAAAAAAATGGGCAAGATACAAGATACAAATCAGAACTATTCTCACATTGCAAGCTAAACAGAGAGATAAATGACAAGCAATAAAATTTAGAGATCAGTTCTGCCTTTGAGGGTCAACACAATAACACATCAGAGTTGCTGAAGAGATGTTTTTCTGCAAATGAGTTAGAGCACCATTGCCATATACATCAAAGAAGACAGAAGCCTCAATATTGAAGTTTACAGGAAGCCTACACACATAGATCAGTATTTAGCCTTTGACTCCCACCATCCATTGGAACATAAACTGGGAGTGATCAGGACTTTACATTATGCTGATGTATTACCTTCAAATAGGGAAGATTCCATCAAAGAGAATTTCCTCATCAAAAAGGTTCTCAATAATTGTGGCTATCCAAATTGGTCCTTTGTCAAAACCACTAAAAGATTTAAAAGTACCTGTCCCACATCTGTTCCTAAAGAAGATAACAAGTGTACCAACATGACCATTCTTTGTTGCTGGAGTATCAGAGAAACTCAGGAGGATTTTCAATAAACATAACATATGTGTGCTTGAACACAATGAAACATAAATTAGTACATTCTAAGGACAAGGTATCCAAACATAGTCAAATTTCATTTATTCCATAAATGTAATGAGGCCTGTTTAGATTTTTAGATCAGGGAGACAAAGCAGCCTCTTTACAAAAGTTTTCAACAATATAAAACTGTGTGCATTCCATTTGTACCTTAAAGACAAGGGACATTCCTTTGATCCCTGAAAATTCCAGATTCTTGACAAAGAAACTAACTGGCTTTCCAGAGGGCTCAAAGAATCTATTTATCTCTCTGTTTAGCTTGTAATGTGAGAATGGTTCTAGTTTGTATCTTGTATCCTGTTCGTTTTTTCAGAAAAGAGTATATATTTCTTGCCATCTCTTTCATTTCCCTATGGAAACAAAAGATGGAATTATTAATGCTTTTCTTCTCAGCATGCAGACAAAATAGAAGGAAAAGCAAGAATTTACTCCCCACCAGTGTGGTAGCACAAACAAAGTGTTAGCGCTGTTTGAAAAGTTAAGTGCAAATAGAAAACACTTATCCTTCATTCTATGAAACAGACACTAGGTATGTATTTTTATACACTGTTTACAACTCAACGCAACAAAGTTTAAAAAACAGGCATCTGGACTGGATTTTTCTCAAGTAGAAGACGTTTCACCTTTTATCCAAAAGGCTTTCTCAATTCAATGTTTACAACTGTTCATTTTATTGGGCTTTTATTATTTCTATTTGTACACTGCCCTGGAATCTCAGGCAATGAAGAACAGCACTACAATGTTAAATGTATAGTATATAACTATACAAACAAATGGAGTCCTTACTTCTCCAGCCATAAACTGTCCAAAGCCAGGGGGGAATGTCACAGATGCTATCACAAAAGTTATCACCCCAGGATACACAAGACGGCTGAAAGAGAAAAGAACAGGAGTTAAGTTCACGCATCAATCTCTGAAAGATTCTGTGAATGCCAGTGCAGAAGGCTAGGGCTGAGCCAGGAAAAATCACTTCCAATGCTGTTTCCTGAGAATGTGTTAACATTTTCCCTCTTAGCTAGACATCAATGTGAGTTAAGCAAAAATACCAGCCACTTATCAGAAAACTCTATTGGAAGAGTTTCTTGTTTAATCTGAACTACAGAATAATTCAGCAGATTGTAATACTTGTCTAATGCTTGAACTTTTTTGCCTAAATCTAACGCTACTAGAACTGGACTGCAAAAATTCAGATGATCATTAGACAATAACCAAGAGATATTGTCTTACTGGCATCTGGTGATCAGTAAGATAATTATAGCCCAGATTTGTTAGCCCTGCCTGATAGCAATTCTAGCTTCAGTTTAACGAAGTCCTACATACAAGACAAAAATAAATATTTCAGTTGGCCATCTATCTTAAGTTCTTAAAGCACAATAAACCGTAAGATAATATATTATTTATTTCCACTGTTAAAAACATTTCCTGAATTATGTTTTCCCTAACTACAAAAAAATGGCATTAAAATGAAAATTTTAATTTTAGCAAAACATGGCTTCAATCTTTCTTATAAAGGTCTGAATGCAGGAAAAGTTGTTTGTAGAGATGGCTATGGACTTGTTACTTCATAGATAGGTTGTCTAGCTTGGGCTCAAAATAAAGTTATTGGAACAAGATACAGTATATGTTTACAAACTTAAAATAATTTACTAAAGCATACTCACTATTTGGTTAGGAACCGACTTAGAGTAGTGTGTTGTCTGACATACAAAACCACCTGTCTATTGAAATAAACAAAAAATGCTCCAAGGAAGCCAGAACAAATCCTATAATAGAAGATTTGGGGGGAAAATTAATCCTGGACTTTGCATTTACATAAGAGCACTGTTAAAATTAGATTAAAAAATCAATAGCTAATCCTTCAATGACCAATCAGATTCTTCCAGAAAAGTTCAAGGATATATTGTATACCAAAATATATGCCATTCTAAATTCTGCACAGTCATTTATATTTAAGTTCAACAATATATCCAGAAGGCATAAATAATCAGAGAGAAATGAGCCTTATTAAGATAATAGAATCTTGAAATCTCGTCTTCCACCTCAGAATTCTAACCTCTAACAACATAATTCTAATCTGCTATGATCCATATACTGCAGAGTTGGTTCTCTTTCTTTATATCCCCATAGCTTGCTTTTCAGTAGTAAGATGTTCATATGATCATAAACTGGGATAATGTTTCCCAAGAAGATCATCTTTAGAGCAGTATTTCTTAAAGTATGGTTGTAGAACACCTGGGGGGTACCCCAGGACTCTTTCAGGAGTTCACAAAATCAAAATTATTTGCCAGTTTATGTTGAAAAATAACACAATGTTAAAATCCCCTCAAACAATCACGAGAAACAGTTGTGGCAGCAAATGGATTGATTTTAATTTTAATATGGTATTGATAAATATAACTTAGGGATAAATATAATTTATCCATAATTTTCAGAAGTGGGAAGGATCCTGAGAGAAAAAGGTTAAAGAAATTCTGTTCGAGAGTACTATATGTTCCAGATAATACATATTGCATTGTATATACAGTGGGGCAAAAAAGTATTTAGTCAGCCATCAATTGTGCAAGTTCTCCCACTTAACAAGATGAGAGAGGCCTGTAATTGTCATCATAGGGATACCTCAACTATGAGAGACAAAATGTGAAAACAAATCCAGAC